>NDFZ01004347.1:0-33239 GCA_002192655.3 Mamestra configurata
CGCCCCCCCATAGTGCTTACGTAATAATTGAACGGCCCCTAGGTAGTAGTAGGTAGGTAGTAGTAGGTAGGTAGTAGTAGGTAGGTAGTAGTAGGTATAAGTAGGTAGGTAGTAGTAGTTGGCACTTCAGCAGTAACTTTGTTTTTAAAAGTGATCAGCAATAGTCTGTTGTTCATGCCAATCTACAGATATTTGTAGGTACAAAAATGTTTTAAGTAAAATTAGAAAAGCTTTTCGTATGTAGATTAATTATAATTAGATGTTTTTCGAAAGGAACGATTAGAGATAGCTGAAAATCTACTAGAAAAAACAAATAAATAAGGCTTAATTAGTTTGATTTACTTGTTAATGCTTGAGTTTGTTTGTTTTTGATGGCATAATAGTGTGCTAGCTAACAAGTGTCAATTAATTTTATCTAAAATTTGATTTACATATTATTTTTCTGTTTTGTAAACTTACTTTGCATAGGTACTACTGTATAAATTCAAGTTTTTAAAACTTAACAGACAGGTGTGTTGCTGGGGAGTTTGTTGCGCCACTTCTTCTTCCCAGCTATAACACTGGGAAGTGGTGACGGGCGAGCGTTTTGGGGACTGTCTTTATGTAGAACTTTGACGTTGAAAATGTACTGGCACTGAGCCTAATTTGAATAAACGACTTTTGATTTTGATATGTCAGTAAAAAAAAAACAATTGTATTAAAAGACCGCAAAAACGACAAAAAACTGTCAAACAATTAACTTTTCCAGCAGTCTCATGCAGTTCAAATCAAGTCTAAAATTGAAAAAAAATAAATAAAAAATGTCACCAACTGCATCAAATCTTGTAGGTCTATGTATCACGTCAATCATTTCAACTTAATTAAAAGCATTTATAAAATATAGTCCAACTTTAACAGACTAAAATGCGCAATCTCGCCCTGAAATGCGGTAGCTGTCCACGAGAGTGTCCTAAAGCAGGAATATTCCCAAAACTCATAAATGTCAGGGTAGATTGAAAACTGTGCGAACTATGCCCAAATTGTTTGGGTAACATCCTAAATGTAGGGCACCCGTGTTAGATCCAAATTGTATGAATGCCTAAGTGAAAGGGCACTTTGGAAACAGAAAAAAAAATCTACAGAAATGGGATATTTTTATAAAATATGTATAAACATCTACATCTTAGCGTATCGAAGACAAATAATTATACTCACCCCGCGAAAGTTACGAATAGATTATTTGTTTGGCCTAGTAATCAGTAACACCGTTTACGCCTTATAAATTATTCCCATTATACTGTTTGTTTACCAAAACACACGCCAACGTTACAAACAAGTCCCACTGGTGCGTATTTAATGGGAAAAACATAAATATTTTATTCCTATTCGGTACGCAAAATAAAATTAGAATGCTTAAATACACAGGAAAAAGAGTTTACATAAAACATTCGGTTTTTTTTAAGCGGAAAATTGAACGATTTATGAGGAAAACGTAATTTTATATTTGTTGTTTTATAAAAATAAAACTCTGTCATAGATTCAAAAAGTTACAACCATTGGTGATACCTACCTAGATTTAAATGTGGTATTTATTGACGTTTTAATTTAATTTACCTGCCAACGAGTCATGTTGTAATAATAGTACAACATCTGTGCCATTGTTTTATAAAGGTATTTTCGCCAAAAATACATATTTTGCTGTTTATCTAGAATCAAGAGTGTAGCTAGTTTGATGAATGAGGATGGTAAAACTTTTAACTAGTCATTTACAAGGTGGAGACGACGATACGATAATAAATCATAACACTGCCAATATTAGTTCATACGAATATGTTGTTTTTTATCAGATCAGATTTGACCTGCAACAGACTGCTTGAAATATTTCATGGGAATAGTAGTCACTATCCTTGACAAGTTTGAGTTTTTTTGACGTTTTATGGCAATGGAAAGTTTATTTTTATTTTCAGTGACAGGATTTATAATAGTTTCAAAATATTCCCATGAACCAGTATTGTCAGTGTTTTCATTAACTGTCGTAATAAAAAGTTAACAAAAAGAACACGCATTATTTGGAAGCGTATTTCTTATTTGATCGTTTACTGCACTACCTGCTTTAAAGACCTGCAGACCTACTATGACGTGCTAATGCCATCTAATTCCGATGATGTAAATGGGATAGTGCTATTCGCTATGTATAGCTCCGTCTCTCTCTTAGAGCGGAATCATGATCATTTTAAGACTTCATAGTAGGACTTCAGCTTCATTGTTTGTGACTAACACTAGTTATGAGCCATTTTCACTTTATTGTTGTTCAAAAACAGAAAAGTGATGGTGTAAAGGTTGTCTGAATAAAATTTCCCTGAATGATAAGACCGCTCATTGAACACTTGTTTTATAAATGTTTGTCCTGCGCTTATTACGAGACGTACAATAAAGTATATAATAAAATATTACATACATTATTGTTATTTTAATACCATTGCTAAGTATCCTATATCAGACAAAATAATCCTGTAATACCCCATCACATTAGTACGCACTCAATGGGAATTAAGTTACATCTACCCTCTCATTAGAAATTATTCCCATTCACAACGAAAATGTATCTGCGTCTTCATTCGAGTCAGCGTATAATGTTATACTTCACAAAATACAAAGTATTCACTTGCGATCGTAAGTAATGGATGAGACACCTTCACCCATCAGGCTATTAATAAAATTGTACTTTTTTTATTTCTGGACATTTTATTAATTTATTTATTAAAACTTTATGCACTAGTAAAACACTGTACAAAGGCGGACTTAATGCCTTAAGCATTTTCTACCAGTTGTGGTACAATGAAGGACAAATTCAAACTACCTAGTTTTAGATCGATGGAATATACTTACTTAACTATCTGCCGCTCGCGTGGAATTAGCACTTACGCATTATTTATTTATTAAAGATAATGCGAAAAAACTAATTCCTATGTTATATTCTGGTGTATAAGTGTAGCGGCATCAATACTGCCACATAAAAAACTACAAAATGAAATTTGTTCGGCAACAAAAAGAACAGCATCGCCATCTATCCTGTCAGCGAAGAACTACCAACGAAATCCTGCATCGCGCAAGCAAAGGTCTCCGTGCGATTTGAACATATACAATAGTCCGAATATCAACTATCGAACAGTTGCCCACCAGACACAACAACCGTCTGGTCGGAGGATCCTCTCTTTTCAATGGAGGTATGTGGAACTTGACTCTCTATTCCGCATACCTCTATATAACCATATAGCTTATATGTATTACAGTTTTAAAATATTATAGTATTTTTTTCTTCTAAATCTAATCAGATGATTTTGCATGAAAATAACAAATATTCATCCATATGTCTTCACAAACTTTCGTGTTTACAATTAATATGGGTAGTAGGATAAAACAGAATTTAACAGCACTTTTTGTTTTTTTTTCTCAATTTCTTACATCTTCAACTAAACTGAGGGCCGGGGTGTTTTGGAAGAAAATAGTAGAAAGATGCAGTCAAAACTGCACTTCATAATAAACTCAAACTCAAAGCATTTATTTCAATTAAACCATAACATGCACTTTTGAATTGACAAGGTCGGTCTGTCCAAAGAGATGAAGCTATTTGCACGTTCCAAAGCATTATATATGGAGAAGAACGTGCAAGAAACTCCACGGACACTCTTTTAATTCAATGTTTTTACAATGATATGGTTACATCATTCGTGTGAAAATTAAACAAACATACATATATGTGAGAACAACGTAGAAATACTTGCACAATAAAGCGTACGAAGTAAAAAAAACATTTATTATTTCAGATAAAAATCTGAGTTGATTTATTTCAGACCCGCTTGCCGCACAGATCAATAGTTGCGTAAATCGCTAAACAAATTTAAAACATCGTTCCATTTCTGCCAATCATTTGAAGATGATAGAGTCAGATTGATGTTTTAAAATGTGTTTAGCATTTATTGATTTATTGTGTAAACAGGCCTCAATGTAAAAATATTTTCGCCCTTGACTGTCAATCTACCTAGCTTTTTCCCAACGATGTTGGGGTTGGCTTCCAGTCAAACCGGATTCAGCTGAATACCAGTATTTTACGTGGGGTAACTGCATATCTGAGCTCCGCAACCCAAAATCTGGGTAATACAATGCCCCTTAGCAAGACTGGATTAAGATTTTCTGGCTTCTACCCTTTCTTTTGAAGGTAAATTATGAAAAATCATCAAATGACTTCTTCCGCTCAGGGTGGAGCGAAAGCGCGTGTCAGACTAACTGACTGAAACCCATCCGTGTTCCTTCTTAAGCCTTTGCCTTCCAGGGCCGCGGTGACTCTTTCGAATAAATTCCGCAACCCTGGCAGGCTCTGGCCATAGCGGGCCCCGTCTCCTATGCTGACATCTCTTTGAAGCGCGCGTGGTACACAACGCGCCATCGACCCGGGCCTGGTGGTGATCGGACAGCGAGCCACCCGAAGCTCGCCGTCCGCAGGCCCGAAGAGTATCAGACTCGTAACTGACTAAAACCCATCCGTATTCAGAAAATCTTCTTTGCAGACCTTGACAACTTTCTGATCAATGTGCTGAGCTATTACTATCCGTCGCAAAGAAATAAGAGAAGAAGTTATTAGAAACTAAACACAATTGAAAGCCGTCCCGCTGGGCATACACAATAAATAATAATTTCCAATTCAAAACTTTTCCAATATATCCCTGGACAGAAAATAACTCGAGCCTGAAGATATTCGCACTTAAACAAGACAATGAGTCTATTGGAAAAGTTAGTATTAATATTTGTTTGTTCCTGTATTGCTACAAATTACTTACGAGTCTCCACTGGTTCAGTTTATTTTACAATTTAAAGATTTTGCTGAAGGATGCTGGGTTTTCTGAGTAGCAATTGAAAGTCTTTCGTCTGGAATCGTGTCTATCATAGCACACCGTTAGGTCTTGATACTTGATTGAACAAAGACTCGAGAGTAAAGGCATTGAAAACTATCGGATAGATATTTTTTTGTTTGATTAGGTACCAAATAGACTTTGTACTGATAAAACCTGTTTTATAGGTCTTAGAAAAGAGTACAATACTCTTTTTTATATACACTTTAGAAGTATGGTATGACGTTGGTGCCGTGGAAGGTGGGTAGGCCTCTGGTGTGGGATGCAACGTGTGTCGACACTCTTGCGCCATCGCATGTTCCAAGTACGGCAGGCTGTGCCGGCGCTGCCGCTGCGGCTGCCGAAGCCCTCAAGCGGCGCAAATATTGTACCTAACCTTATTGGGAATTACAGTTTTGAGCCGTTTGGGGTCGAAACGCTTGTATCATGGGGTCCGAGTGCGCGTCTTCTTTTCAAGGACATATCTCGCTGACTGATCGACATTTTGCGTGACCAGAGGGCTGGCTCGTTCTTTGCTCAAAGAATTAGCATTGCCATTCAACGTGGCAATGCTGCCAGTCTTCTGGGCACGTTTCCGGATGACAGCGATGCGGAGGAATACTTTGACGCCTGAGTGTACTTTGTTTTTGTATATGTACATACTTAGGTTTAGTAGATGTTAATAGTTTTAGGATAGTCTTTAGAAGTTACAAAAAGAATAATGAAGAAAATATAACATAGGTTGAGACATACGGCGACCTTGTCACTAAAAGTGACCTTCGGATAGATTTAAAAGAGACAAGGAAAGGCAGTACTTTAAGTAGGTTTTAACTTATTTATTTACGTCGGTTTATATTCAGCACATCAAATAATGTTGGCAGTTTTCATTTAATTTTTTGCCGAAGTTTAAGAATGCTCATTACAAAATATTAAAACTGTAATTTTCATAAAATTTTATTAAAATTCTTTTCTATTCCAATAAAGTTTTACAAGTTTCCAAAAAGGTAATTTAAAAAACTTCTATCCTCAGTTTATCGAAAAATCTGAAAGCAGACATATTATTTTAATATAACGCTGCATATCCACACCTGATTAAATCTCTCACGTAGCACGCAAGCTACACGATACAGTAAGTGTAGTTACTGTACGGTTTTCGCTCGTGTGAATTTTATTTCCAGATTCCCACCGGAAGTATGTTTTTTCAAGATAAAATATACCTCATATTCCTCTCACAGGAACCTGTAAACAACAAACGATGATTCTCGAAGCGTGGAAGTTAGAAAACACTTTAGTCTCAGAAGGTATCGTATGGCATATTGAATCTGTGAAAAACCTGCCTTATCTATTTTTGAAGACATTGAATCATGATTATGAATTGTAAATATAACACGAAATTTTTTAAGCATTGTTGTTTTTAATTTGAGATGAGTTTGCTCTTGACTCTAGTCTAGGTCATAGATGACAGATTTTTATCCAAGCAGTCTGTTTGCATAAAAGTCCTCCTAGTCATAGCTCAAGAAAATTAGGTAAATTAATCCTATTTAAGCAATTAAACTAGTTGTTGCCTTGGGTCCCGCCTGCGCCATGGTCAGAAATCATCTCACGGAATAAAATTCAGGGTAAAATCTACACGTAGATAATTATGATACATATTATTTAATTCCATTCTGCAGTTTTTGCGTGAAAAAATATCCATTCAGCTTACCATTCATTCATCGATTTTTATTATAAAATAATTTCACCCTACAAAAATCAGTAACAACATTGGCATAATCTTGGCTTAGCTTAGTACAAAATTGTGATAGACAACAAAATAACAAAACCGTTGATTGTAATTCTGTTTACTTCTAAAACATGCATCCTTAGAATATAAATTAAGGGAAGATATATTCCCCAAGTCCCAAACTTATAAAACCGTTAACAACTGACATAAACAAAGCGGTTAACTTAACTTGTAGGAAGGTACGTGATCTTTTGAATTATCTCCATTTAAATAAACCGTCACGTTTGCTGTAAACCACCCAAATTAAAACAAAGGTGAACCCCGAACATTTATAACCTTGTTCAATATCAATTTATTTTAACAGCACTATAATAGAATTTCTTGTCTGATTCTCTTAGGAGACAACTAATTGTAACCGCGAACTAGAATTCAGTTTTAAGCCGTCTGTAATGGTAAGAGAAACCAATTATTACGAGTCTGAGAGAATGTCTTTGAACTGTAGAATCTTTAAAGAGTCTTTGAACCTCTTGAGTTTGTCTTTGGTTATTGTTTAAAATCAACCGTTAATTTAAGATCTTTCCTCACATTGAAACCGCTCAACATGGAAACTATAATAATACTTTACAAGGAAAACCGGCCAAGTACGCGTCGGACTCTCACACGAAGGGTTCCGTACCATAAAATGAAAAAACACGTTTCTTGTAAGGGAGCCCCCTTATTTTTATTATTATTATTTGTTGTAATAGCGGCAATATAAATCTCGTACACATTTTGTGAAAATTTCAACTATCTGCCTGTTATGGCTCTTGAAATACAGCCTGCTAACAGACAGACGGACAGACGAACGGCAGAGGAATAGTAATGGGGTTCCGTTGGTTACCCTTCAGGTACGAACCCTAAAAAGAAAAGAGTTCAGCCGTTGGTGCCGGCTGTCATGTTACGAGGTATGTTAGTCACAGCTTTGTCAGAAGCCGGCTCGCCAAGGAGAATCGTGTTAAAGTTTGGACTGGAAACCGACCCAAACGTAGGTGGGAAAAGACTCGGCAGACACATTCAAACCACATTAATTACATAAAAACACGACGGATATACATATATCTTATTAATATTAATCTACAAAGTAACATATTTCATTACATTTCCCGACATGTCGTTTTCAATGGGAATAAATAATATCATATTCCCAGACGCGACGTATCATCGTTGAGTTCTATGGTAATAAAATAAAAGGAAGCGTACGTTAAGTAATAATATGAATTTCGAAGTAGGCTATAACTTACGTGTTTGTACTGAAAGATATAATATTAAAGGGAAAAAAAGGATATAAATATCATAAAGGTAATTTAAGCCTTTATAGCCGTTTAAAAGGAAAATGGCACTGAAAAGGTGATGTATACCGATAATAATGCGATAATCATACTCATAAGAAAACGGCGCTCACATTACCGTCAAATTTTCTTCGAAGCGTAGCGGATGGGAATAACTCGATATTTCTTCCCAGCGATGGGAAACAATTTATTGTCGTAGGTGGTGCCTTGACAGATTGCGGGCAATTTAGCTATATGGACGTCAGTTACTTGTCGACCACAAGACGTATTGTTTGTAGAAGATTTACGGTGAAGTTTATCATTCTCTTGAATTATAAGACAAGGGATACCTATATATATTTTTATTTTATATTTCTAAAGAAATCTCTTCCAGCATACCTGCGAAAGGAGAGTCGAATAAAAGATATGTAGACATCGTGTGTAAAAGACATGCTAACATATAAAAATACAAAAAACTTTAAATATAACATACTATACACATAAATATGACTAAAATTAATATCATACTAATACATACTACTTAAATAAAAATATAAGATAAATAATAATATATACTTTATTTTCTCCCACAAAGTACAATATTACAAATATTGGAGGTACAAAGGTTTGTGGGAGTCAGGAATCCAAACTAGGATACCCTGTGCTATGGACTCCTGGCCCCCCTCGCCAAGATTGGGATTATCACAATAATTGTAGGGCATGTAAGACTATTGCAAGAAAACTAATAATAAAATAAAAACAAAAATCCTACTAATATTATAAATGCGAAAGTTTGTGAGGATGGATGGATGGAAAGATGTTTGTTCACGTCAGAACTGCTGAACGGATATTGATGAAATTTGGCACAGAGGTAGATTATAGTCTGGAATAACACATAGGATACTTTTCATCACGGGAATATGTTCCCTTGGGATAATTTTCGACATAAACGCGGGCGGAGCCGCGGGTGGTAGCTTGTATAAAATAAAGCTAAAACGTGGGTGTGTTGTTGCGTGTAAGTGTAAAGTGGAAGGTATCATGCGTGTGGTGTGATGGTGTGTGTGTATGTGTATGTGTGTGCGTATAAAGATGGATGTGTAGGTATGCGAATGTGTGCGCGAAATGGTGGCGGTATGTATTTATGAAAAACGCTACACTAGGATAAGATAGTTAGCAGTTTTTCTGTTTCTTAATATAATAATATCATGGGACAACTCTCACGGTCATCCAATTCCAAACTAGGCAGAGCCTGTACTATGGCAACCAGACAAGTGATAAACATACTTATATATTTCTAAATACATAGACAAATTACACCCAGGCACAGAACAAATGATCATGCTCATCACACAAAGATTTGTCCTCGGTGGGAATCGAACCCACGACCTCCGGTTTATGTAGCAGTCAGGGTCACTAACCACTCGACCAACAGGCCAGCCGTTAATAATCAAGTCCTATATACATATATTGACTAAAGTACAACGTTAAAATAACGAAATATTTTATGAAATTGACAAACTGTTACCCAACGATATTATTTTTATGTCGTAACTTGGTTACAAAATAATGCTTACCCTTCTTTTAGTAACACTTTTTTTTTTTGAAACTGTAATTTTCAACTGCCACGTTGGTCTCATGGTCAGGAGCTCGACTACGGAGCGTGGGGTCCTGAGTTTGATTTTCAGTTCGGGCAAAAAGTGAAATTGGATTTTTCAATAGAAAAAATTTCAGCAGCGGCCCGAAGTTTGGAAGTTAGTGGGAACCCTCAGGCCTCGGATAGCACCCCACCCGCGTCTGGTCTCTCCCAGTCGTATCACATTGTATTCTCATCGAACTATGGAAGTGCACCTGGTTTGCGCACTGTCTACTCTCTTGTTTATTTGGCCAAGCTTCGTCATGATTGGCCAATGTGGCCGAAGTCCAGTCGGGAAGATTATTTATGATTTATATTTATTATTATTATATACGTGAATGTCGAAATTTATCCCAAGAGAACATACTCCCGGGATGAAGCCCGGGGTTATTCCAGACTATAATCTACCTCTGTGCCAAATTTCATCAAGATCCGCTCAGCCGTTCTGACGTGAAAGAGTAACAAACATCCATCCATCCATCCATACTTACAAACTTTCGCTTACAATATATTAGTAGGATTTTACTTCAATGTAAACTGAATGATGCCGAATGTTGTGAGAAAAAAAGAAAATAAGATTGTATAAAAAAAAACCAATATTTTTCCATTATCACTCAAAAAGCCTTTCAACTGATAGTGATAGAAATAGATCATACAATAGACCACTACGAATATTGCTTTACTCGTTTATTGCTTGCTTGTCAAAGAACTTCTACTGCTCAGAGTACCGACTCTAGGTAGCTTGTATTGGTACTCTGAGCAATATAAGTCCTTTATACCTATAAGTATTAATATTAGCTCATAGAAGAATATTGAAGCTCGTGGCTAAAGAATAATAGTCGCACAGGTCGATCTTCAAGGTTAAGCAACGCTTGCCGAGGTTGGTCTGTGGATGGGTGACCATCTTAACATACCGAGACTCCTCCGTGCCTCGGAAATTACGTTAAGCTGTTGGTCCTGGCTGTCATTTGTAGATTTGGCGGTCGTTACGGATAGTGAGAAGCCAGAAAATCTGACACCAGTCTTGCCAAGGAGTACCGTGTTACCCAGTTAATGGGTTGTGGAGGTCTGGTAGGCGGCCGCTCCACGTAAAATACTAGTATTCAGCTGAATCCGGTTTGACTGGAAGCCGACCCCAATATAGTTGGGAAAAGACTAGGCAGATGATGAGAAGAATATTGAAGCTGTCAACTTTCATGTGCACTTGACTTATAAGAAGGACCACTTTTACAGCTTCATACAAAAAATTCTAAGAGAATCCTTTTCAAGGAGGTATGGCAGATATCCAAAGGTGTTGGTAACCATCTTATCATCAATAAGCATCTTCTCCTTCAGGTCTTTATATTTTACCCTATTTGATTATGTCACGCCTTTGCTTTAGTTCAACCATAGTTATTGATGCCTCAGAGACTTGTTTGGATATTTTTAGTCGTTTCTTTATAGAAGTTTTTTCCTACTTTAAAGTGAGTTGGGTTTTGGGTACCATCTCTTCAAGCTCGTTGTTTTGAGAGCTTACATGACTAATTTCGGTTTCGTCTTCTGGATATCCTCAGTAACTGCTCCGTTGGTCTCACAGTCGCAAGCGCGACTGCCGAGCGTGGAGTCCTGGATTCGATTACCAGGTCGGGCAAAAAGTGCCATTGGGCTTTCCCAATAGCAATTTCTCAGCTCCAGCCCGGAGTTTGGAAGATGGTGGTGTGACACCCCCGTGCCTCGAAAAGCATGTTAAGACTTTGGTCCTGCGCTAGATCTCTCCGGTCGTGTCGGATTGCCGACCCATCGGAATATAAGAGTTATGGAAGAGGGAGTGCAACCTGTTGTTTGCGCACACTCTTGTGCACTATAACATGTGCCGCGCCGATGGCTAGTCTCGGTTGAGAGTGGCCGCCATGGCCGAAATCGGTCAGGAGGACTATATTCTCAGTAGCAGCCAGAAACTGGATTTGTGCCTGGTTGATAGTAACAGGCTTTTAACCTGGGTACTTGGGACTTTACACTAAACATAACTGGCGAAATGACCTTACTGTGGGTCATCTGGACATCTCTAACTTACTCGTACCATCGGGTGAAAACAGGTTATTTATTTATTGTAACAAAACTTTATGCCCTAGTAAAATTGACTGTATAAAAGCGACCTTATTCCCTTTACGTTATGTCTTGGTAGACTTTCATTATTATTCTCCTGCCCTTTTCACAATTTATTTGGTTTCGGCCCAGCTTGTCGTTTTTGCTATAAATCTCTATCAGCCATTATCTCAGTGTTCAAGAGGGACATTCTAGGCACGTGGTAGAACTTGAAAAACGAAAGCTTGCCTACTTCAAAAGGAAGGCAGGATCAAGTCTCTCGTAGAAAGGGCGAAAGATGCGACGGCGTGCCTTTAAATAAATATTTCTAATATTTCTCTACAGCGGGAAGGACAGGAAAATCAGTTTTCAAATATATTTTTATTTTTATGCTTGGAGTTTAAATAATTAGTAAGAAAGAAAACTGGCCTTTTGCGAGTTGGTTATACCGACTTTAAATTAAATTTTATTATGAGTTTCTTTAGCAGCAATAGAAATATACATTCTGTGAAAATTTCAACTGTATACCTATGCACGTGATCATGAAAAACAGCCCGCTGACAAACTAAGAGACGGACAGCTGAAGCTTAGTAACAGAGTTCCGTTAGTAACCTTTTGGTTACAGAAACCTAAAATCCACGAAATTCAAACAAACATGAAGAATAAAAGTATTAAAACAAATGTATAAGTTGTTATTGTTGCCAAAGAGGCTCCGCTACCTCGGCATTTTTTAGATCTATTTTATAAGAAACTTTATCATGTCATTGTCTGCTCAGCTATTGATGTCAAATTGGTGCCATAGTGGATAATCTGCTAAGAATGCGGAATTTGTTCGAAAAAGTCACCGCGGCTCTGGAACACAAAGGGCATTTGGAGGAACACGGATGGGTTTTAGTCAGTCTGAGTCTGCCACTTCCGAAAAAAAAACATCTTCTAAAAATCATCAAATGACTCATTTTCGAGTCGTTTGATGATTATACAGACAAAAAACGGTATCTTACTATGGGAACGGGCTGCAGACATCGAGTCAAATTTTATTATGCATCCTAAAAACTAAAACCAGAGTGGACCTGCGACTAGTCAGACGCAACTTCTTTGTTGGTACAGCCGTACCTATAAAGATGTTGTATATCGTACTACGGTCTCTTACAAAGCGTGATATCAATTTCCTTTTGCAAATACTTCGTTCTCTTTATATCGAGTCTACAAGAATGGTGGAAACAGCTCAGATTTTATTTTTCCTTTATTACAAGCTTTTGTAAAGGAGGCAGCGATCTTATTGCAAGGTGTGAAGTCTGTGAATAAAAATAATCTTTAAGTAGGTACTGCGTAAAATAAGATCATTAACATTGAAAAGCTTTGTAGTTTGGAGATTTTAGTTCATTAATTTTCTAGAATAACTTTTTAAATAATTATAATAAATATAAATATAAAAAAAACAGACCCGATATTTCGCACGGTACGAAAAACTTTTTTAATTTTGTAATTAGTTGTCCCCCAAAAGTAACCGCATAATCAAAATTAATTAATTTACGGTCCGCGTTCATGTTTGGGTCACAAAGCTCACACGTATACCAATTTGTAATTGAATAATGGATTGACAGACAGACTCACGAGAAATCCAATATGGTTTCCCTTTTTCCATACGGACGTTGGGAAATATTTCTGAAGTGCATTTATTTTAATTCCAATCACTTTGGAATTTATCTACTCTGATATCTTAGTTAGGAATAGCTACAATCGGTCAGTATTTATTTAAAAGTAAAATTGGTAAGTATACCTTAATGAAAATGACATTTTTATGTTAAAGTTTAGCTTTTTAAAAGATAGATAAAAGATGCATTATTGAACACCAAAAAGCTACACAATCTTTATTCTATAGGTACAGTTGCGGTATTATCGCTGACATTCGCTTATATTAACTTAGAAGCATCTGTAGCTTTACACATATTTGTGTGTACATAAATAAACACGTTCCTTCAGGGTGATAATAAACACATGACAGACTACACTCGTGTCAATGACCTTCGAGATAACATTCACTTCACGATACTTTATGGTGTCATAAAATTAATGGCCACCAAACTTCAGTGTGCCTCAGAAGAGTCCATCCAGTACGATAACATCTAGAAAATATACTACAGCATTTTTGTGTTTTATTTTTCGTGGTTGTGTTTCTGCAATTGAGGTTCAATGAGCTGTGTGTGGGATGCATTTTGATAAGATAATGGATTAAGCGTTCATTGAGCTCCGTTTACGTTACGTTTACGATAACGCGAGTCAAGCACGCGAGGGGTACGTTATTGCGAAGCGTAGATGAACTCAAGGTCACAGAGTACGGACTGTTAACCCTCTATCACTAAGTTCTTGCATTACAGTAACTTGACTTGCCCCGAATTTTCAGTTGGTGAGAGTAGCTAGACACTGGCAAGTAATTGGCATGAAAGTGGACATGTGCAGGGAGCGTAGGGCGCTGTCTATCAGAGCGAACATAATAGCACACAGGTTTAAACGTTAAAAATAACACTATACATGTGCTGCCTGTGGGCTCATTATACGCCATTATAAACCCTGCGCGTCCAATATAACAATGCGTTCAGGGCGTTATTGGCTGCCACGCTGGTGCAGTGCATCGGGCATGTTTGTGGACGGACGCACACGTTGACGGCTTCCACGACGTGCTCCGCAAGCGATGCGCCGCGGCGCTCGGCAGGTTGCGCGCCAGCACCGACAGCATCCTGGCTGTTATTGCGGATATAATGGACACGCGTTACATCCAGCACTGGGTTAACAACTTTTTTTTTTTTAAAGGATGGGAAATCATCAAATGACTTATTCCGCTCTGGATGGAGCGGAAGGGCGTGTCAGACTCTTACTGACTAAAACCCATCCGTGTTGCTTCCAAAGCCCTTTGCGTACCAGGGTCGCGGTGACTGGGTTAACACATACATTACGAAAAATATGTCATTATAATGTTTCTGTTACCTCCTTTTATAAGTTTTCCTGCACTAACATTCTATGGATTCTGTGGAGACTGTTTTTTTTTATATTATATTTTCAATTGCTAAGTTTTTTTTTTTTTTTTTTTTATACTTCTCAGTGACAAACGAGCAGACAGCCCACCTGATGGTAAGCGGTAACTGTCGCCCATAACACCCACGGATCACGCATTCAAGCTGCCGGCAACAAAAATGCAGAACCGCAAGTGCGTTGTCACTGTGAGGACTAAGATGAAATGCCTCTTGCCTGTAATTTCACTGGCTACCTTATCCTTCAAACCGGAACACAACAATGCAAGCATTGTTGCTTGGCGGCAGAAATAGATAAGGCAGTGGTACTCACCCAGGCGGACTCCTCAGGCTAGACAGAGTCCTACCACTGATAAGTACTCGCTGCTGTCTCGTAGCAGGTTTGGGAAAGGCGAGTAAAGCAAAAAGTTTTGTTGTAACTTAAAAGCAAGCTACTATCCATCTCGTGCATGACAGCATCTTGTATAACGCAGTCGATACACTGGAGAACAGGTTCTCCAGCTAGAAATTCAAAAAATTCAAAATTCAAAAGTCATTTATTCAAATAAGTCTGAGTGCCAGCACTTTTTGAACGTCAAAGTTCTACATAAAGACAGTCCCCTAAAAGGCCCGCCCGTCACCACTTCCTAGTGTTTTAGCTGGGAAGAAGCTAGCTAGCTCTGTCCAACCTAGCCTGACATAAGGCACTCTTCTACTCTCCTAATTTTTTCAATTTTGCTGTGCCCGACAAAGTCCATAATTCATATAGGATGGCTAATAAATGATTTGAGATTTGAGCTTCAACCGAAAAAGCCTCGTCATGCGAATTCGTACTCCACTTGTGTTCCGCTCGTATACCGTAATGACAAGTTTAAGTATTTGAAGGGTGCTACCAATCGATCGATCGTCGATGTACTTCATCGATTGGTGGTAAACTGGATTAGTCGACGGCGATCGATAGTTTCTACTAGACCAATCAATCGATCGTCGATTGATGCCAACGATCGGTAGGTAGTAGAATGAATTAGTCTACGTTGATCGATAGTTTCTACTTCTTTCTTCGATCATCCAAAGCTACCGCACCAATCGATTAACGTCGACCGATGGCATCAATCGGCGGTCAATAAATTGTTTATCGCCCGGTATCTGTCGTTCAGCCAAAGTCAAAGTCAAAGTCAAAACGTTTATTTCAATTAGGCCATTAAACGGCACTTTTGAACGTCATCGTTTACAGTTCAGTAAAATAATAATGTTACATTAATAAAGTGACTCTACTGTCCATTCGGAAAGGTAGATTCTTATGGAGAAGAACGGACAAGAAACTCCATAGTTACTCTTTTCAAATAATGATTTTACAAAATTTGGTATACAAAAATTAATTTAATATTATGTGAGGACGATGCACCCAGAGTATGCTACTTATAAGAACAAAGTATCACCAGCAGAGGTAAACTTATTCATTTCCTAAAGAAATTTAGGTAAATGGTACTCACATATTTACAAACATTGGAACCATTAATTAAACAACAGTGTGTGAGTCAACAGAAAAATAAAAACACAAAAAAAGAAACAGTATATCTATAAAGTTAATACATTAATCAACCAGTTTGACCTTCACCCTTGATTGTCCTATGGAGCAGGACCAGCATGTTTCCAAGCATTCTTATCCTGAATGTAATCTTCTAATTTGTAATATGCTTGTTCACAAAGTGGACTTTTAAAGCTCAACGTCGATCGATTGATTGGTGTAGTAACACCCTAATTGTATTTCAAGTTCGTGTAATAGTATTGAATTCCGTCAAAAGCGACACTGATTAAACGGCGCAGTTCAACGAAAAGGCTAGACTTTTAATGAAACGGCTGCATACACAAATATTTTTTCAAAATATATCGAGAAATTAAGAATTATTACAATCATACGGAATCTGTACTTTTCCGGTGACATATAAATTAGCTTAAAAAATAACGATGTCTGAAAAATGTTCTTCATAAAACACTGTGCTACTGTGTGGTACTTAATAACATATTAAATCCTATGACCTTGACCTTGACCGTTCAAGCTAGCCTTAACTCTGGATCGTAAAAATACCCAAACATCGTCAGAGGGTAAATTAGTTCGGCAATAAAACGTCTTTTAAAAATATATGGAAATGTTTTTGGATGGCCAGTTTCCTGAAGTAATCCCATTGAAGGCAGTACATTACCATTATTGAGAACAGTTTTAGCAGCCATTTTGAAAAGGGTTAATTTATTTTTAGAGTGAATTTTCGTTAAGAAAGCTGGAAAAGTCTGTTTTAGTAGTAGATAATCCCAGGACCCAGGTGTCTGTTTAAGATTAATGATAAATGAAATGCCATTGTTTGATTATTCTTATTGTAACGCGCCAGAATTAATGCCGGGTACATGACGAAATTAGTTACTACTAGTGCCATCTAGTATCGAGTTGCAGAAGTAGTAGAGTCAAGTACCTTCTAGTATTTTCTACGCTAGAACCTTCCAGGGTTCTCAACCCGTATTTAGGCGAACTTTCTAGATGTTTCGACAATAGAAGATTCTGGAATTATCTGACCTATATAAGGCCCGCATAGCTCGCGACCGAGTCATTATTGGATTTGCGATACAAGCGAATACTACGGAAGCGATCTTCAAGTGCGAATAAAGTGATCAGTAGTGAAGTTGTGTTTTATAATTAGTGAGTTTAAAGTTGTAATTAGTGTTTTATATTAAAGTGACATTTTGGTTATTTAATCGGCTGTTTTTATTGTCACGAACCCCAAGCTCGTAACATTATTAAGAACTCTTGTGAAGTCAGACACAAGATTTAGAATTTAGCTAGGAAATTCTAAAACTGACCTTTCAGTTTTCATAACTTTGACAAAATAATATGTGAGTACCTACTAGTTGATTAAAATAAGTTGTGGTACTGGTATGTTTTAATTAATTTTTTCGGATATAATTATTCCTCGAAGTATTATTTTGACGTTTTAATAGGAATATTACGATGTACGAACGGACTATTTCATTAAATAGGTACCACTCGTCATCAATGCTGCTCAAGTATGAAATATCACTGGGAAACCAGCATGTCCCCTGAAGAGCTATCATGTCACATATTTTCCATTTATTCCATCTACAGAGCACTTAACACTCTCACAATTAAAAGAAGCAAATTTGTAAACGTCACCAGCCATTTAATTTGTTACTAGCCTGAGCCCGCGACGTCGTCCGCGTGGAATAGTTACTTTGGGCAGCCATATTTATTGTGCTTCAATTCAAAGGTTCATGGTGTTATCTTCAAATAATGAGGGACTCCCATACGAACTTCCACTCCCCTTTTTACCCCCTTAATACTTTCGGTGCCCAGAACTCAGCATATGGGTCGAACAATATTTTTTTCACACGAACAAATTATTGTTCGACCCATATGCTGAGTTCTATATATATAGTAGTATGGAATAAAAACTATCCTATGTCCTTTCCAGGGACTCAAAAAATTTCTGTACCAAATTTCATTAAAATCGGTCCAGCCGTTTGCGCGTGAAGAAGTAACAAATATACACACACACACTCACCAACTTTCGCCTTTATAATATTAGTGTGATCATGACCGTCATCAGAAACTTTAACTGTCTCTGTCGAAGATCTTTTCTTAAAAAGCACAAACCGTCTGAAAATGATATCACTCGGCCATAGTTTCTCATTCAAGAACTTCTGTAACTTTGAAGCAAAAACAAAGAACTTATAAGCGTCATGATCACTTTGCACTTTATTACAATTTTGTATAAAGTAACATTTTCACAAGTTTTACTATACATGTATCAGATTCCGACGTTCCTTAACGTACGTTCGTAATGAATTTTGGTCGGCCGCCCTAAAATTAAATTCAGTTTCTATCGTACTGCTTCCCATCTTTCCCTTAAAACGGTTATTCCTCATTGGTCTACGCTTGTGTACTAACGTCCATCCTTGTTCGTTGTCATCTATAATGACGCTGGAACGCAACAGTGCATTTGCAAACGAATATTTATTTGAGTCAATCAGCTTTTCACATACATCGTTATCTGCCGCCGGTGATGGCCGATGACTCACAAACCCGCTCGACCGCTCGTACAGTGCTACACGTCCGGTGCGCCCCGCTCCGTAGACGACCAACCGCTCCCGATCTACCGAGAATGTTATATTTGTCAGAATATCTTTACTACCCTCTACGCAATTGTTCCTAGTAATTCAAAATCAAAGTCAAAGCATTTATTTTTAATAAACCATTATCAGGTACTTTTGAATTGTCAAAGTCAGTCCGCACGTTCCAAAGCGTAGATCTCTATGGAGAAGAACGTGCAAAAAACTCCACGGACACTCTTTTAAATCATTTTATGTTACAAAAATCCTGGTTACATTAACCTTGTTGCTTCTATATATGAGATCAATGTTAAGAAAGAAAAAAACAATTTTGTAGTATCAAATATTAAAATGAGCCAGTGGCAACTAACAGATGACCAGTCTCCACTGACGGCGCCCGTTCACGAACATGGCGCGTGCGTCAGCACCATTCAGCTCAACCATTATCTTCTCTCTGCTCAACAATTATACTTCGATCATTCAAATCCCAATTTGGTGATGTATCAGATTTTGATATGTCGTTCGAATCGCGTATAGAGGAGTCATTGAGATGTGACAATCCCATAGGTCCACTATCTCGCCCTTGATAGGCACACGTACCACCTCTTTTAACATTCACATTTCCGATTGAAAATTCGGGGACAGAGTGCCTCATGTTTTGCAACTGCCTTTCTACTTCTTCCTCCAATTGAGTTATTGTGACACGTTTGATTGGATATTCTTGATCTCAGTTTGCACTAAAATGATTGATCGAAAGTAATTGGAAGCAGTTTCTCCAAATCGCGGGCTACATACACTGGCATCACATCACTATAAATAAACTGATGATATCTATAAGTCCCGATTTTCTTTGCCCTGCCCTTTTTGCACTTTTTTATTTTTTTTATTTAATATGGGTTTGCTCTTGACTCTAATCTATGTCATAGATGACAGAGACAAAGTCGCCGATGGAGCTTACCCAGAAGAAGCCTGTTCACTCTAATTTTGAAGAGATTAGGGTTGTATGCGTTCGGTAACACAGACGCAGGCAGAGAGTTCCACTCCTTTACTGTGCGCATTATGAAAGACGTTTGGAAACGTTTAGTGCGAATTGGTAGAATAGCAACAAGGTGAGGTTTGGTTTTCAGCAGGTATCAAGTCTTCAATCATCAGGTGTCTTTGCTTCATCAATTTGGTCACTACTAAACGAGGACAAACAAATCTTTATTAAACTGTCTTCAGTTATAATCGAAATTTTATTCTCCACATATAATAATAATAATAATTAGAGCGTATCGACTTCCTGAAGCAGAAAATCTATGCATGGGCAAACCGTATACGTCGGTACAAGCGGCGAGTGGAGCGATACACTCAGAATCGCACATTCCAAAGCAATGAGAGGTGGGTTTATAGGGCTTGGGAGCGACCGGACCAAGGGGTGACTGATACGCGCCTACCGGATGATGACGTCATGTGTTCATTCTGGCGCAACATCTGGTCGGTGCCTGTCAGTCACACTGAGGGTGACTGGACTCGGGAGGTCGAGCGCGCGTGCGATCCGATACCAGAAATGGGGGCAATTACCATCAGCCCCCAAGATGTAGCTCGTGCAGTCCGTCCGTTGCCTAACTGGAAATCTCCAGGGCCGGACGGGCTGCACAATTTTTGGATCAAATGGTTCAAAAGATCGCACGCTCGCTTGGCATCTCAATTCCAGTCTGCCTTAGAGTCAGGGTCGCTGCCCCAGTTCCTAACTACAGGAATAACCCACCTGCTCCATAAATCAGGTAGTACCGCGGAGCCTAAGAATTATAGACCGATCACGTGTTTACCGACGGTCTATAAAGTTCTTACATCCATTTTGAGAGCAAAGATTAACCATCACATTGAAACTAATTCAATAATGTCTGCCTCTCAGAATGGATGTAGGAACGGGTCCCGCGGTACTAAGGAGCTGCTCCTCATCGATGTTGCCATTAGCCAACAGGTTCGTCGCTCCCGAAGGGATCTGTCGACATGCTGGATAGATTACAAGAAGGCCTATGACTCGGTACCACATACATGGCTCATGAGGGTGCTGGAGCTGTATAAAGTTGATGCAGTTCTACGCACCTTCCTGATGTCGTGTATGGGGCAGTGGAGGACAGTCCTTCGCTATCCAGGATGTCGACAGATCCAGGCGAACAGCGACCCGATAAGGATCGAGCGTGGTATATTTCAGGGCGACAGCCTGAGTCCACTGTGGTTTTGTCTGGCCCTCAACCCTCTCAGTACACTGCTGGAAGGTTCGGGCCAAGGCTACCGGTTGAAAAGAGGTGGTCAGGTCATATCTCACCTCCTTTACATGGATGACTTGAAACTCTTTGCCCCCAACAACTTGCAACTGATGAAGCTACTGAAGGTAACAGAAACCTTCAGTAGCGCCATCAGTATGGAATTTGGTGTGGACAAATGTGCGGTCATGCATGTGAAGCGAGGGGAGATTATGGAATCCGTGGGAACCCAACTCTCGGATTCCATAAACCTTAGATCCCTCAGCTCAACCGAAACTTACAAGTATTTGGGTATGTCGGAAGCGTTGGGCATCAATGCTGCTGACGTGAAACAATCGTTGAAGGAGCGCTTCTTTGGCCGCCTGAATAAAGTACTCAACAGTCTTTTATCAGGCGGAAACAAGGTGCGCGCCTTTAACGGTTGGGTCATGCCGGTATTGATGTACTCTTTCGGCATACTCAAATGGACTCAGACGGAACTTGACGCCCTGGATAGGAGGGTACGCTCACTGCTTACCGCAAATCGGATGCATCACCCACGGTCATCGGTGATGAGGCTGTATATCCCGCGGAAGTGCGGGGGTCGTGGCTTCCTCAATGCTAAGACCCTGCACAACCGCGAGATATGCAGCCTTAGGGAGTTCTTCCTAGAGGCCGACGTGGGTATGCATCGGGATGTGGTAGCAGTGGACAAAGGCCTTACTGCGCTCTCCTTGGCTAACGAGAACTGGCGCAAACCTGTGGTATTAGATACTAATGACCGCAGGGAGGTATGGCAGAGCAAGGAGCTTCACGGACGCTTTTACCGGGTCCTACATGGACCTGATGTAGACTTTTTAGCGTCCGTAGCCTGGCTGCGTTTTGGTGACCTCTTCGGGGAAACCGAAGGTTTTGTCTGTGCGATTATGGACGAAGTTATGATGACGAACAACTACCGGAAATACATTGTGAAGGACGGTACGGTTGACATATGTCGGGCATGTCACCGGCCCGGGGAATCCATCCGCCACATTATTTCCGGTTGTTCTAGTCTGGCTAACGGAGACTATTTGCACAGGCACAACCTTGTAGCCAGGATTATCCACCAGCAACTTGCTCTTAAATACAATCTTGTGGAATCGGAAGTACCGTACTATAGGTATGTGCCCGACCCAGTTCTCGAAAATGGCAACTGCACGTTGTATTGGGATCGGTCTATCATCACTGACAGGACTATTGTTGCCAATAAGCCTGACATAGTGGTGATAGATCGACTAGAGCGTCGCGCAATGATTGTTGATATAGCAGTCCCTCATGACGAGAACCTCGTGAAGACTGAGAAAGATAAACAAACGAAGTATCTTGACTTGGCTCGCGAGGTTGTCGACATGTGGGATGTGAACACAGCAGTCATTGTGCCGATAGTCGTGACGGCCAATGGCATAATTGCCAAGAGCCTCGACCAACATCTAAAGAGGCTCTCGTTGGGCAGCTGGATCAAGGGCTTGATCCAGAAAGCAGTACTCCTGGACACGGCACGCATAGTTAGGAGGTTCCTCTCTCAGGGGCCCTGACCACCGGTAGCTTGGACCCTGTTCCCGATACCGGTGGGCTACTATTTTTTATATTTTTAAATATTTTTATATCATTGTATTTTAATATTTAAAAATGTAATTTGTATGTATATAAAATGAATAAAGGAGATAATAATATCTTAGGACAACTCACACACGGTCATCCGATCCCAAACTAGGCAGAGCCTGTGCTATGGCAACCAGATAACTGATAAACATACTTATATATTTCTAAATACATACATATTATAGATAAATTACACTCAGACACAGAACAAATGATCATGCTCATCACACAAAGATTTGTCCTGGGTGGGAATCGAACCCACGACCTCCGGTTTAGCAGTCAGGGTCAAAAGCTCATTTATAACGATGTTACAACTAGCGCATTTCAGTGTTTTCCACATTTAAAAAATATAAACAAACGCAGTTATCGCGTAACCACGCTCGCTAGCCATCGCTGCGCGTGCGCACACGCCTGATTTATACAAATCCAACAAATACATTAAAATGAAATGGGTGCCTTAATATGACGTTTTATTGTAAACGTATAAGTTTTAAGCATTTTCCAGTGAAGACATTATTTAAACAATTATTAAATCGGTAAATTGTTAATTTGTTTGTACATGCAAAAGGTAATATCTGGAAGTAGAAACTGATCTTATTGGGAAGGGATTTTATTTTAACATAGAGAGCTGCACTATAGCAGGTATGCTACTTTCTACATTTTATATCTTTGTTAAATTCATCCAAAATTCGTCTGTAAAATATCGCTTCATTTGAGAAAGATTGGAGAAAGAGAACTTGTAATATGTAGTTGCCACCCGCGGCTCCGCCCGCGTGATTGTCGTAAATTATCCCAAGGGAACATATTCCCGGGATAAAACGTATCCTATGTGTTATTCCAGACTATAATCTATCACTGTGCCAAATTTCATCAAAATCCATTCAGTAGTTTTTACGTGAAAGAGTAACAAACATCCATCCATCCTCACAAACTTTCGCAATTATAATATTAGTAGGATATATGTAATAAAAATAAGCATTCCTATCGAAGGAATACTTATAGTTACAGGCTTTTATCTTAAAGACCTTTTTGTAATAAGTTACAATAAACAATACAATAAAATGGTGGTGGTTACAATAATAACAAAAATATATTTTTATTTTCTATATCCCGGTAAGATGTGATTCTTTGAAATAGAAAAGTCGCGAGAAAGGTAGAGCAAAATAAGACTAATGTCGCAAACACCACTCAAAGGTGTTAGCACGTTCCGGCTTTCCATAATTCTATTAGAGTAACATTATCTACCGTTAAGGCTTACAATTTGAGACACAGAATACGGTAATGTGTTCTATACATCTTAATGTTCGTTTATTGAAATTGAGTGGCTCATGGCTAAGTGGATAAGGAGCAATTTAACTGAATTGGATGGGTGCCACCTTGATGGCCGTAGTTTAAACCAGTCATATTCAATCTTTTTTGTCAGCGGGACACATAACGCTCGTACTACCGGTAAAATAAATAAAAAAAAAACATTAATATAACAATGTAAAACTGTCTACATGAAGAGGATTTTCGAATTTGTGGAATGGAATTTTTTCCATAAAATTGCTACATGCATACATGACATAGGCAGTAGTCTTAGGACATCGGCTTGCGTCTGTCGTGGGTCGGTTGAAAATTTACGGTATGATTGTAACATCATTATGTTCTAAGTTTCTTTCAAAAGGTGATGGAAACTTCATTCACACGGACAACGGAGATTAATGTCAATAAATTTATGCCGCTTATGACAAATTTATGACCTGAGGATGAGTTGAGCGGCGAAATCGATTCACAATTTTGGGATAAAGCCGTTTCAAAATTGAGTTGATTTTCAGACGCCAACACACATGAAATTGTGTTGTGAAAAAATCAGAGATAAAGTTGAAAATGAGAAAACTCTCCGGCCCCCAAACAAAACTTTTCGATTACAAACTCAATCCAATGAAAAAATTTTGATGCTAAAATAAGTTTGTTTAAAATGAACGTCAGAATTTCGATTTGTCAACAAAATAACGATAAAAAACATGTCTTTGGGGACTGCCGATAGAAGTGAAAACTAAGCTAAAGCGTTCGGTGACGATGACGCGAGTTCCATGATTTCATAAGTTCACAAAAAGTACACATATATACACAGTATACATATAGCTTATGGAAAGCGTTCGGTGACGATGACACGAGTTCTATGATTTTTGTTCACCCAAAAAGTGTTCTACGCGCTTAAAGAAATTTTCACTTCAACAGTGATAATCGATATCACATCATCATCATATCAGCCGAAAGACGTCCACCGCTGGACATAGGCTCCCCTACGTGTCACCACAACAACCAGTCCCGTGCATCTCGCATTCATCGGCTACCCGCGACCCTCACCAGGTCATCGGTCCACCTTGTAGGAGGCCTTCCAACGCTACGTCTTCCGGTACGCGGTCGCCACTCCAGAACTTTCGGCCCCATCGACCGTCTGTTCTGCGAGCAATGTGCCCACTGCCACTTTGAATAATTAATCAATATAATCACACTAATATTATAAAGGCGAAAGTTTGAGAGTGTGTGTGTTTATGTTTGTTACTTCTTCACGCGCAAACGGCTGGACCGATTTAAATGAAATTTGGTATAGAGATTATTTGAGTTCCGAAAAAGGACATAGGATAGTTTTTATTCCAGAAATTATCCTTTAAGGGGGTAAAAAGGGGGGTGGAAGTTCATATGGGAGTCCGTCATTATTACACTAATATTATAAAGGCGAAAGTTTGTGATAAAACCATGAACCGTATTGAGGCACAATAAATATGATTGCCCAAAGTAACTATTCCACGCGGACGAAGTCGCCGGCAAAGGCTAGTAACAGTTAATCATAAATTAGTGACCTAAAAGAAATTACTAAAAGAATTTACTTACTTATAAATAGTTAAAATACTTTTGAAGGTCTTTTACAGAAATGTTTTTTAAAAATACCTTGAATATTACAGCACGGTTGGCGCAGTGGTTGAGCGATTGACTGCTGCGCTGCGTGTCGCGGGTTCGATTCCCGCATGGAACAAATATTTGTATGGCCTACAGATAGATGTTCCGGGTCTGGCTGTTTGTGTTAATAATTCAACAGACAGATGTGTTGCTGGGGAGTTTGTTGCGCCACTTCTTCTTCCCAGCTAAAACACTAGGAAGTGGTGACGGGCGGGCGTTTTGGGGGACTGTCTTTATGTAGAACTTTGACGTTCAAAAAGTGCTGGCACTCAGCCTAATTTGAATAAATGACTTTTGAATTTTGAATTTTGTGTATGTGACTTTGTATGTTTGTAAACGCACCCACGATACAGGAGAAATGCCTAAAAAAAAAAAAATAGTTACTTGCCGAGTATATACTACTCTCCACTGTCAGGCAACACGCATTGCTCGCAAAACTTCTGAAGTGGTGATCACGTACCGGAAAACATAGTTTAATTACAGGACTTATCAACATGGTAATGCTTGGTGGAGACCTAACTCCAACTACAGACAAAACCTTCGGCAAATAATAAAGTACCGTTCTTTATCTTTGTTCTATAACTTAAATAACCAAATACATTTCAAAACACACCAACACAGCTATCAAATTACAGTCTAATACAGTTTCAAAGTGTGTGCTCAATGCAATATCGATGTCTTCACCAAGAAAGTTCTTACAGGTACCTCACCTCCAGTACTTTAGCAGAAACTAGTATGTATGCTAATATCAAAGGTAGTTCGTTCAATGACGTCACGTAATGCATTATAGTGGGTGTCACTTTAATGTAACTTGAAGACGTCATGAGCTAATGTGATGTGTGGTGCGTTTGAGTTGTGATTGTTTGGTGTGCTGTGATATTTGTTGCTTTGTTTTGTTGTTATTTTGTGAAGTCATCTGTTTTTTAACCCTCCTTCCTGCTATGTCGTGCCAATGCCAGCATGATTCTATGATCTCTATTTAACAATAGGGACGTCTCTATTGTCGTAGTCCGAGCGTTATAAAATATCATCTACATTCTTAGTTCTGGAAATTTACTCCAACTCGAATCAATCAAATTGTAGTGCAGTTAGTTTTTTCAAAAGGATCCCCGATTTCTGAATTGAGCATTTGACGTTGAGTTGTCAAACAAAACTTTAGCCTGAAATCCTTTTAAAATTTGGTGTTAAAGTTCCAAACCCAAAATTTTCAATTCAGACACTTGAATTGAATATTGGCCTCAGTACCTTTCTGGGTATTTTTTTTCTACCTTCTAAATAAATAATTCAGTAAGATTATCTGTGAAAAGTGCAAACAAGATATCGAAATCGCTAAACATAACAGCGATACTTTATTCATATTTATTCCTTTTAATAAATCAGAAGCTTGTCCAATTATTTTAAGTAGGTACACGGCTAAAACTGAAATGAGAAAAGCAAGTAAAACTGTTGTCTTCAAAAAAATCTCCCAACGTCATAATATTTAAACTCAACCAACCCGGAAGGAAATAGCAAAAGCTACGCCAAAATACACGGCAAAGATCCTCTTAAAACATATTGAAATAAAAACAAAAAAATCATCTGAAATTATTTCACGCAGAAAGGTCTTGGACAAACAGAAAACAAACATCACAAAATCGCTTCTCTATTGTTATAACTTGGGATAAACTGACAAAACGTCAAAAAAGAAATGTTATTATTTTGACGTCGAACGTGTGCCGCTAAGGGCACGGACAGATTGACGTGATTATCGCGCGGCTGACGGGCTTATCGCGAGGCGTGTCAGAATTCGAGTGCTGAGGAAATTAATGGAACGATTGGAAACGCGGTGTGGTACTCCAGATTTGGACGAAGGTCGCTTTTTAATTTCCCGCATTTAATGTGTTGGGAATTTGTACCGTAAATTAGCCGGGCTAAGGAAAATATATCATGATTCATAGTAGATTCACACTTTGATGAAAATATAAGTTTTAAGACCGGGTAAATATAATTTCTGCTAAGAAACCACCCAAACATCGTAATATCAAAGACGTATCTTATTTAACACCGCTAACATTTAAAATGTTCTGTCGTGCCGTAAATAATCTCATCATTAGTCTCATTACGTAAAAGTCTTCTTTCAAAAAAACAGCAGGAAAATCGGGAAGTAATTAATTTCGCAACCGCCAAAACGTCAACGTCACAACTTAATTAGTTTTACCAGCCCCAATCTGACGTCGCCCTAACAGGACAACATTTTGTTCCAAAAGTGAGGCCCACCCCACTGTGACGTCAGACCTCTCCAGTCCTCAGTAAATAAAGACACTCCGCTTTTCAGGCTGTTGACGGACTTGAAAAGACTCTCAAGAGTAAAATAATTAAATATTTCTGTATTTTTCTTGTTTTTATACACCATTGTTAAAAGTGTTTGAGTTCTCAAAAATACTTCGAGCTTTTGTCCCTTTTAAGATCGCGTCGAAAGAGTGGGTCTGTGGTTGTCCGAAAAGTGCTCGAAAACCTGAAGATTTTCCTCGAAAACACGTTGAGAATAATTTATTATTTTGGTAAAATACGTGGAGTAGTTTTGGGGTAAACTTGTGGAATAATAAATGTTGTTTTAACCCTGTAATGTGAATGAAGAAAGTGGGGTGGTAATAATCTTTAATCAGGGAAGTGTTTTGTGTGAGTACTTAGAGGGTAAAGTGGGGTGTAGACTGACTAATTAGATGTTTTGGGAGGGAGAAAACTTGTAATGTACTCGTACTTAATGAGTAAAGGTGTGGAGGGCTACGAGAGGCTACGATTGGCTTACAGTGACATATTTTGCTGCTCCGTATACTGGACAAAAAGATAAGTTCCTCTCTTTTCCTTAATCTTGGCCCCACGTGATTTAATGGAGGAAAAGTATATGTAAGCCTGAATGATTGATAGGGTCAGGCATATACATGGTCTTTATTTTTATGGCATGCTTATCAAAATTCTCTCTATTAGTGTACCGTACCCTAGGTGCAAAGTAACGATAACGCGATAATTTTGCAACCATGTTTCAAAAAATTCTATGACTAAATTCAACTTTTCAGTTTGAACGTTTATTATACAAGGTGGAGACGATGATACGACAGTAAATCAAAACATTGGAAATACTAGTTCATACGAATATGTTGTCTTTTATCACAGATTTGATGTCACTAACTGCAACAGACTGCTTGGAATATTTCGTCAGAATAGTAGTCACTGTCCTTGACTGGTTTGAGTATTTTTTAATTTTTTTACACAATAGGAATCCTGTCACCGTAATTTATTTTTAACTACTTAGTTGCCGCCCGCGGCTCCGCCCGCGTTATTGTCTAAAATTATCCCAAGGGAAATTAATATAAAAACTATCCTTTGTCCTTTCCCTGGACTCAAACAATCTCAATACCAAATTTCATCTAAATCGGTACAGCCATTTGCGCGTGAAGAAGTAACAAACATACACACACACTCACAAACTTTCGCCTTTATAATATTAGTGTGATTTCGGTGACAGGAGTTATAATAGTTTCAAAATATTCCTAAGAACAAATAGTCCCATGACGTATTGATGTCTCCACAATGTAGGTGGATAGAAAATACTTCAATTTAAAATAACTTATTAACAAAGCTCATTAACAACTACAAATAACCACCGGAAAGCTAGAAATATGCTTGAATAAAAATTCTACTGTAAAAGCTTCCTACCAAAATGTAATATTAAGTTGCTCCGTCAGCACAAACTTATTAAGTTAGTTGGCTTAAGATATCCAGACCGTTTTTGTTGGTCTAAGCTAGGCTTAAGTTACTCGACCGAGACTCACCTCAATAACTGACTTAAGGGAGTTAATTTTAATAAGAATACGGGTTAAGTTGCTTGGTTTAGGGAAGACAAAATACCATATTATGAAATAAAATACAAAATTACTATAAATACTAAATTTCGAGTGGTCTTGAGGGTCGTAAGAAATGTAAAACATTTTTTTCGAATAGCGAAGGAAACCGTAGTATTTTTAATAATTAAATGGACATGTAGTGTGAGTAATCAAAGAGAAAACAACAACCAAAAATAGAATTAAGATCATTTTAGAAGAGTTTGTCAAAAAAAAATCCAGCGAAGTGCGAGTCGGACTCACACACGAAGGGTTCCGTACCTTACACTGAAAAAAAAACACGTGTCTTGTATGGGAGTCCCCATTAATTTTTAATTTCATTATTTTTTTTTTTATTTGTTGTTATAGCGGCAATAGAAATACACACTCTGAAAATATCAACTGTCTACCTATTACGGTTCTTGAGATAAAACCCGCTGACCGACAGACGGGATGGATGGACGGACAGCGGAGGCTTAGCAATAGGGTTTCGTTGGTTATCTTCGGGTACGGAACCCTAAAAACTAAAACCACAGCTCAGAATATATTCCGTAAGTACCACAAATTTTCTAAACATTTACTATCCGCAACTGCAACGGTCAAGAGCGTATTTCACCAGTGAATCTGACCGTAATCAGAGAGATCTAACCACGTTTAAGAGCTGTCAACATCAATATTCATTCGCAATATGACACTGACAGCTTTAATGCGGTTGGACGTGTTGACCGTAGTTTTATTGGTGACATTTCTCCAAAGGGATAATTCAACCACTGCTTGACCACTTTCTGCCGCTGCAATGTGGCGACATTGCAGCGGCAGAAAGTGGTCAAGCAGTGGTTTCGTATGAATAGTTTGGCTACAGCTTCTAGCAGTTCCAGGGTTGCGGAATTCGTTCGAAAGAGTCACCGCGGCCCTGGAACGCAAAGGGCTTTAGAAGGAACATGGATGGGTTTTAGTCAGTAAGAGTCTGACACGCCCTTCCGCTCCACCCAGAGCGGAAGAATTCATTTGATGATTTCCCATCCTAAAAAAAAAAGTTGACCGAAAACTTGCAGTTCAACATGATGATGTGGTTGCGTTGTCGCTAGTAGATGCGATGTGATTACTTTCTGGCTAATGTTTGCAGACAGGCAGAATAGATGTTGCGTTGATCAACAGCATTGTGTTGAAGCAACGTGTTTTGCGAGGTGGTCGACTGCTAGTACGAGGTGTCGCTTATGATTGCATTGTGGTTGCGATGTGGTCGATATCGCTCATAAAGTGTGTGAATTAAAGTATTCATTTTCATACAAATAAGTCCCACCCACGCGTTGTTGTTGTGGTAACTACGTGTTAAACAAGGCTTAAGAAAAAACAACACACGGGGCAGTCTTTGGAGACTGCCGATAGAAGTGAAAACTAAGCGAAAGCTACAGCGTTCGGTGACGATGACGCGAGTTCCATGATTTTTGTTCACCCAAAAAGTACACATATACGTACACAGTATACACATATAAGTACACAGTATACACGTAGCTCATGGAAAGCGTTAGGTGACGATGACGCGAGTTCCATGATTTTAGTTTACCCAAAAAGTGCAACGCGCTTAAAGAAGTTTTCACTTCAAAAACGGATTGGATACTTCTATTCAAGGTTCCTAGCGCCTTAATACGTTTTCTACAAGTCAATGAGATTTCTTAGCAAATAAATATTTAATTTAGTATGCGATCGCTGTTCTGGTTTTGCATTTTTTATATTAGAATGGAAATGTTAGATGGAGATTTCAAGTAGTTTCTTTGTTGCTTCGGAGTCGGATTTCATGTTTGAGTAAAACCTCCATTGCCTCTCCGATTCAAAGCCTCCAAGACAAACAATTTATTTCAATAAGACCATTGAAAGGCACTTTAATAATTCACGTAATTAAATAGTAGATGGGTTTTGAATAAATGTATTTAAAAGAAATTGGTAAAACACTGCAAAGATTGGATTGTTGAACATAAAGACCACAAGAAGTATTACTTAAAATGGCTTGCTACATTAAGCCAAGATTAGTTTCGGTTTACAATCGGCACTTCATACTTCAAATGATTTTAACGATGGCCTTGTTACTGGAAACTTTTCCGGAGTTGAAATAACATCATCTCTAAAAAAATTATGATATCGCATGTGTTAAAAATCCATCCGGCCATTTAGACTACAGGATGTACCATTGAAATAGATTTTTATAAAAACTATCTACCATATTTATGGGGCAGTCAGGTCTAAATGTTGGGTAATTGAGGGGAAATGAAAATCTTATCAGCCTAGGGTAACTTAGGACCAGTCTCATTTCACACTTATATTATAAAGGTGAAAGTTTGTGAGTGTGTGTGTATGTTTGTTACTTCATCACGCGCAAACAGTGGGCCGATTTAGATGAAAATTGGTATAGAGATTGTTTGAGTCCCGGGAAAGGACATAGGATAGTTTTTATCCCAGGGGTATGTTCCCTTGGGATGATTTTCGACATTTAAGCGGGTGGAGCCGCGGGCAACAGCTAGTTATTTCATAAAAGCATCAAAAATTAAGTTGTGTTCATATAATCAGGCCCATCCCTTTAAAAAAGTCTTTAAATCTTCAGCAAAGGAAACCTAATATCAAACCCATATAAATCCTCGTCACGAAACAGTAGACTTCTCGCAGTCCTCTATATTTACCCAATGTTTGCAAACATTATGGAATCCATTTCCTCTCAACCAAGGTTCACACTACTGGCTGATAAACAACATCTCCTATTTCAGTATGTCCCTCGTTTTCAATAGCTCTGCTCGCGGCTGTACTTGCTAGTTTTTTTTTAGCTGTGTATATAAATTCTTACCACGCAGGGTAGCCAACCCTTTTACTACAGAGAAGACATATTTACCATACTGCGGTGCGAATGTGGACAGTCCCTTTTATTACCCGTCACTTTACAGCCGATTAGCTCGAGAACCGAGATAGTGCCGCCATTTATATACAAAGAATACGTGAAATAATATGGTTTTTTAAAGGATAAATTGCTGCTAGTTCAGAATCTTGGGGTTTGGTGATGAAATATAGATCCAAAGAGAGGTATGTTCAGGGTCTCATAGGATCTTTTGATTCTGTGATTACTCGAAATCAACCTGCGAGTCCTAAACAAATATTTAAAAACTGTCTTTGTCTCCGGGGACTGCCGAAAGAAGTGAAAACTAAGCGTTCGGTGACGATGACGCGAGTACCATGATATTTTTGTTCATCCAAAAAGTACACATATATATATAATGTCCTCCTTGCAAATTTCGACAACGGCGACCCCATGACACAACTTCCTAGCGTGTGCCCTGATATGACTCGCTAGACCGAATTTGGTTTTAAATACCCGATCACAGCTAAGGCAATACAGCTGACCGGCGGAATTAAAAGTTTAAGTATATGAGGGCTGTCAGCACTGTGAGGATCGCGCGGAGGACACGGTGGAGCATACGGTGGAGGTCTGCTCTGTTTGGGCGGAGCACCGCCGTGTCCTCATCGAAGCGATCGGCGGCGGCGACCTCTCGCGTCCGGCCCTGGTTGAATCCATGGTCCGGAGCGAGGAGGCTTGGGAAGCGGTCACCTTCTGCGAAGCAGTAATGCTAGCGAAGGAGGAGGCGGGCCGCGCGAGGGAAAGGCAAGGCCTTCGCCCCAACCGCCGCAACAGAAGAAGACGCCCCGGGCATCGGGAGTCGCAGGGCGATCCCCGGCCACCGTAGGCGCGGGCCTGCGGACGGCGAGCATGGGGTGGCTCGCTGGCCGATCACCACCAGGCCCGGGTCGATGGCGCGTTGTGTTTCACGCGCGCCTCAAAGAGATGTCAGCATAGA
>NDFZ01004347.1:35042-72754 GCA_002192655.3 Mamestra configurata
AAAAAAAAATAGTATATGGGGGCTTGGGTATCTCTTTACGTATTCGGCGTTTTTCATATACACAGTATACATATAGCTCATGGAAAGCGTTCGGTGACAATGACCTGAGTTCCATGATTTTTGTTCACCCAAAAAGTGCTTAACGCGCCTAAAGAAGTTTTCCCTTCACAAAGAAACGCACTTACGGCCGGTTTCAATAACGTATCTACCATTAACCAAATGTCCAATTAGCTACTGTTGGTAGCCAATTGGACATTTGGTCAAAGGTAGATACGTTATTGAGACCGGCCGTAAATGATCAATCACCGTGTATAGTAAATGTAAATACACAATTTTTTTGCTCTCTTTTTTCTTGCCGACTAACCAGAAAAGTTTACCTACATTATAATAATTCTACTGTTCAGACGGGGGCCAATCATTCTTCCATGGTACGATAATCAGTCCACTAAACCACCCAATCCCATAACCTCTCATCTTGTGCTTCTATATTCTGCAATACTCCTGCACCAACCGGGGATTGTCCTTGGGTATACTTTAACAGTGCATACAGGGATAATCGTCGGTTGGTGCCCCATTCCATTTGAAATGTTTAATGGGGCCTCTGCGAGTTGGCTTCAACCCCTCGTACGCCTACCAAAAGACCGGAACCCTAGGGTCCCGAGATAAAAGTATTAAAAAAATCTACTGTACTTACCCAAATATTGTTGGTCACGACAAGGACCCTTATTTACGTGTCCCGACCTTGTCGCCTTAAGAGCACGCGTTACAGGACTTGAACAACAAAACCGTATTCCAAAAACAAAAATATAGCTTGTCATACAAATATAATATTTAATGGCTGAATCCACATCATTCAATAAGCATTCGTTCTTTGTTATTGAGTAGTAAATCAAAGTTATAGTAGTAAACTATCCATGATTTACGAGCACTTATCCACTTCTATAAACTTCGAACTATAGTGGATTGACGTATCTATTAAGGTGCGCTTACACGGGCAATGTAAATTGATCAATTATAAGCAATACTGGTCGATTGTGACATCACAAAATATCAAGCAATTTATGGCAACGGCAGCAAGCGTCAATTTGGCGAAATGTTTTACACTGACAATATGGAGCGAGATGAAAAAATTCCAGAAAACTAGGTAATGCACGAGTAATCTTGTTGTAAGAGAGCAATAAGGAATGCATGGAGCATGGAGTGCTATTACAGCGTGGATGAATTCTTAAATGTTATTTTGCTTGTTTAGAATTGTCAAATTAAATTGAAATTTTGACATTTTAATTTTTTATTTTACTTAAATTTTGACATTTTAATTTTTTATTTAATTTAAATTTTGTCATTGTACATAATTTCTTTATTTTTGTTTTATTTGTCTAGTGCGACTAATTTTGTACGCCATAAATGGCAAAACATGTAGCTACCTCATTTTAATTCTTAAACCTGTATACTGTACTCATGTTTTACAGACTAAATTTCTTATCTTATCTTATCTTAAAATGAAAAACAATATTGCCGAAAAACTTGTCGCATTTTATCAAAGTTGTTGCATATTGCTCAACTAATTGCTCCAGATTGATCGACACGTGTTGCTGAGCAATATTTGCTAAAAAAAAAATCCCGTGTAAACGCACCTTAAGTATCCAAACTTTATTTATTGCTCATTTATTATTATCTGCCGGAGTCAAATGTTTATTGTAATACTTGAAAGAGGATTGTGAGAAAGTTTTGGGCATTCCAGTTTTGTTATTTTTTAGAAATCACTCAAGGTGAGAATTCTCGATGATTTACCTTAATACAAATGAGTTTGTTAACAATTTGTGAGCATTCGCTTGGTAAGATTTGAAGTGAACTTTACAGACTAATGATGACTGAGATTAGAAGAGAACTTCTTGATATTAAAATTGATATTTGGTTATCTCTTCACGCATCAACGGCCATGTTTTTTTATTATTTTTTGATTTGGGTTTGCTCTTGACTCTTGTCTAGGTTATAGATGACAAAGAGAAAGTCGTCGATGGAGAGTGCTTGGATTTGGATGAAGTTTGGCACCCGGTTAGACGATGACCAGGAGTAAAAAAGTGGCCAAGTGCGAGTCGAACTCGCGCACGAAGGGTTCCATACCACTATCTATAAAAACGGCAAAAAAAACATGTCTGTTGTATGGGAGCCCCCTTAAATATGTATTGTATTCTGTTTTTTTAGTATTCGTTAGCGGAAACAGAAATACATCATCTGTGAAAATTTCAACTGTCTTACTTTCATGGTTCATGAGATACAGCCTGGTGACAGACAGACAGACGGACGGACAGCGGAATCTTAGTAATAGGGTCCCGTTTTATCCTTTAGGTACGGAACCCTAAAAATTGGCTACTTTTTATACCAGTAGTAACCGTCACTGGCACAAGACACAGCACCCCGTTCCGCCTGTCCACTACTCACATTTTATGACTCAGTCTTGCAGGTGACGTCGTGCGATAAATAAAAGCTGCTGCACTTTATTCTCCCTGTTTTGTTTATGTCTAACGTCAACGCAACGAGAAATGAGTCCGCCAAAAGCTGTTACCTATTAAATTACCTTAGCAATAAAATTGACTCTCTTATTCCGATAAATACGAAGAGACAAAGTCTGACGCAAGTCCATTACCTACCTACATTTTATCTTCATGCCTCAATAGCCTGATACAGACGTCGTGGGATGACTAACAGCTGCTGCACTTTATTCCCCCTGTCTTGTTTGTTTCTAAGTGTATCCCTGTGTCTTCTAATGATAATTGCATTGTCTCGTCTGTCTGTGGATTTGTTTTGTTTGTAGGGAGTTGTTGTAAATTAAGCGGGGAGTTTAAAGCGAGTTATACAAGCTCTTGTCTAAATAGATTAAAACAAAGTTTTTGTTTGCTAAAGACAAAGCGATAAATGAGGAAGGTTTATGTGCAGGTATGATTTACACCCGTGCGACGCCACGGCGAGTCGCTAGTTGTATGTAAATAAATAAAGTCCTCCTGACCGATTTCGGCCATGGTGGCCAATCTCAACCGAGACTGGCCATCGGCGTGGGACATATTATAGTGCCTTGTGTATGTGTATGTGCGCAAAGACAGGTGCACTCCCTCTTCAATCACTCTCATATTCCGATAAGACAGCAACCTGACACGACAGGAGAGAGATCTGGCGCAGGACTAACGGCTTGACGTACTTTTAGAGGCACGGGGGTCGTCGGGGGTGTCACGCCACCAACTTCCAAACTCCGGGCTGTTACTGGGAAATTCCTACTGGAAAAACCCAATTACACTTTTTGCCCAACCTGGGAATCGAACTCAGGATTCCACGCTCGGTAGTCGCGCTTACTTAGTTGTATCTAAGTAGTTAGTTGATGAAAAATAAGAAAGATTTTAAATTTTACTTCTATTGCTTTCTCGTCCTCTGTTAATAATTTTAGAAAACGGTCTCTACTAACTTTATAAACCTATCGAACGCTGAAAAAAACAATAAAACAATATACTGTCTAAAAATGTTTGTTTTGATTTACTGCTGGCCTTCCGGATTAATCGATTGATTGAGTGTGGGGCGGAATTTTAGGATAGTCCCAGTTTAGTTTTCAAGCGTTCCCATTTCCCATTTTACCTGTTCCCGAATTTCGGGACGAATTATTCAACTTAACCTTCCTCATCCATTGGTAAAACCACATGAAAATCCGTCCAGTTTTTTAGTTTATCGCGAACAGACAGACAAACGCGGTGGGGGACTTTGTTTTAAAATATGTAGCGCTAATTTCAAGATTAAAAATTTTGCTTGATATCTTTAAACACCGTGCCCCCTCCTACTTTAAAAGCTCTTAAAATTAATGAGTTAATTATAAATTCAAACCGCCATTAATCCGTTGCAAGTATACGAAGCTTAATCAAGATTAATAACTCTAATTTAACAGAACACGCACAGCAATTAGTGTACTTAAACTAGAACCCATTATAATTACGGTTCTCCTACATTGTAAATTGAAGAACAAAAGTGTTCTTCTACATCTACATAGTTAGTTAAGTAAAGCTTATGCTTTACTTAACTAACTATATAGGTATGGTCGCTGAATAAGTTAGTGTAAAAGGTCCACTCACTTCCAACAAAATTATAGTTGGATTATACAAGGTGAAGACGACGATACGACAATAAATGAAAAAACGGCCAATACTGGTTCAAAGGAATATTTTAAAACAATTCAAAATCGAACTCAAAATCAAAAGTCGTTTATTCAAATTAGGCCGAGTGCCAGCACTTTTTGAATGTCAAAGTTCTACATAAAGACAGTCCCCCAAAGCGCCCGCCCGTCACCATTTCCTAGTGTTCTAGCTGGGAAGCAGAAGTGGCGCAACAAACTCCCCAGCAACACATATGTCTGTTAGATTTTAAAAACTTGAATTTATACAATAGTATGCAAAGTATAGTAAGTCAGTAAATAGTAGTAATAAGTAAAGTAAATTATAAATCCTGTCACTGAAATGAAAAACAAACTTTCCAATTACATAAAACGTTAAAACAACTCAAACTAGTCGAGGATAGTGACTACTATTCTGACGAAATATTCCAAGCAGTCTGTTGCAGTTAGTGACATCAAATCTGTGATAAAAGACAACGTATTCGTATGAACTAGTACTGCTATTGTTTTGATTTATTGTCATATCGTCGTCTCCACGCTATATTACCTATATAATTATTATACCTACCTATTTAAAAAAATGTTTGGCCACACTGACGTCACGCGTTGTCACCGGGTCGTACATGACACGTAATTTTGTAAAGCGATTAATTTTTTAGGGGTAATTAGCTGTGTTGACTCTCAAATACTTCGATCTAGATTTAGATAGATATATTTTTTTAGAAAAAGGCAAAGGGTGCATAATGGAAGGAATATTCTTAATAACGACAATGTTCATTTCGCATTCTTTGTACCTACTTATAATTACTTAAAAGATGTAATCAATGTTTTTAAGGTTGGTAAAAGTAAACCTCGGAAACTGGTCACTTAATAATTGTCTACTTTTATGGCCGTAATAAGAAAAGTAAAATTCCAAGCTTGACATCCCTTACACACTTATTCATTTCCGTACTTTCTCTTTCTCTTTCGCACACTCTCACTATAGCTCACATAATCTACACTATCTTTACTAATATTATAAATGCGAGAGTTGTGCTATGCTGGTGAATGTTTGGATGGATGTATGTTTGTCACTCAATCACGTCAAAACGGCTGAACGGATCTTGATGAAATTTGGCACAGAGATAGATTATAGTATTCGGGGAATAAATTCCTTCGGAATAATTTTCGACAATCACGCGAGCGGAGCCGCGGGCGACTAGTACTGTCATAAATATGTCATATATTTAATGTGGGGACAATGACCATCACTTCGTATAAAGTAAGACTTCTGAAAGTTCTTGTATAGGGGTAAAAAATCGTGTGAGGTTTCACATAGCAAATCTACCTTTCGTATTTAACATGAAAATGTGCCTATTTCGTCTTTTAGCATAAACCGACATTTTCTGTTAATAATTATAATCATTCAATCATTTGTCTTAAGTTAAGTCTATGGATTTAGTGGCTTTGTACCGCGGCTTTATGTATTAAATTTAAATAATTAATTATGTATCAATAAAGTATTAGATGTAAAGAAAATGCGTACCTAAGACCGTAGTAAGATAAAATATATCCGTAAAACCATTGAAGTCGCGTTGTCGTCTGCTATTATAGTCTATGGCCGTATGATAGGGAAGTTGACCGTTTTTTTAAAATTACATTTCTCAAAACCTAGAGAGCAGACAAGACGCAGTTAAAAAAATTGCTTAAAAATCTCAAAAAGTAGCGGGGTTGTCAGCGTTTTAAAATCGGTGATAAACAGAGACATCACTAATTGCGTTTGACGTCACTCACAAGTCCCGCCATATTGAATTCAAGGCATCCAGTACAAACGACATTTTGTGTGACAAGGATGGAAGAATAACTTCAAAAACGTATTACTTCTCTGTTTTTCTACCAATTTTATTTATTTTTTCACCAATCGTACTGTTTGAATACCATATATCAAATAAGTATTCATTTATATAGATTTTTCATACTAGTCAAACAACCTACATATGTATATTTAGTCCGTCAGTTAGATTATCCAAAAATATTGAATACGTATTTTAATTTTGTGAAATCAATAAAGAATTACGAAGATAAACGCATCAAAGATAAGGGACTGGGAGCTTGTAACGTCACATTCCAGTAAAAAGTGTACTGGTAAGTGACGTCAAACGAGTTTTCAACGCACTATATCGTCTTAATTTTTTTTGTTTACGTGTTAAAGAAAAAATACGTGTCCAATATTTTTTAGAGATCTATCTGGCGGACTTATTAGATTTTTTTAGTCAAAAACACTATTATTGCATTGCCGCGTTGTGGTTGTCTAAGGGAGCATTCTCTTTGGTCATTCAAGACCAGTAAGAAATATATAATTATGTAGATTCAAATGAAAATAATTAGATCCTTATTAATTTAATTCCTTCACAATTGTTTAATTCCTTAAAATATCTGAAAAATTTAAAATACAAACGATAGCACCGATTAATTAACTTCTCGCCAATTCGGACTTTCTCAGCCACATTTTCGATAATTTATACGTGCCTAAAGAAATTGTTGTATTTTTTATTCAAACAATTTATCTTTCTTTTGCAGATCTCCCCAGGAAAGTTCGGTAAGTTGGACATCAGGCGGTGACATTTTTGTAACAAAAAACAAACTTCGCTTTGTCATTGAAATCACGTAACGGCCAGACCACGCAGACGACAGTTTTTAACAAAATTAATTTCTATAAGTTATTTCGAATTTTATCGAAGGACGTCAGGGTGTTTAGGTTAAAAAATCAGCGAAGTGTGAGGGTTCCGCAAAAAAAAACGCAATTACATAAATTTCTATTGTTCGTGGCTAAATAATAACAGCCGCACGGTTCGATCTTTAAGGTTAAGCAACCCTTGCCGAGGTTGGTCTGTGGATGGGTGACCATCTTAACATACCGAGACTCCTCCGAGCCTCGGAAAGCACACTAAGCCGTTGGTACCAGCTGTCATTTTTAGATCTGTGTTGTCATTACGGATAGTCAGAAGCCAGACAATCTGACACCAGTCTTGCCTAGGACCCAAGTAGCACAAAAGTGCTTTAGAACAGCATTTTTACAGTGCACCGTGAAATCATTAGCTGCATAAACTTGCTGTATAACAGCGTAGGCAGCGCATCTTCTGCTGATATAACTCTAATTTGGGCACAAATTATTCAGCACATAGCTGTATAAGAATTCCAATTATCAAATAATTGAATTATATCAACATCATATTAGCATTTATGTGTGTAACAGTCGCCTCAAGAGCTGAAAATCGCCTGAATAACAAGACACATGTTACCTATAATATAGCAAAAAAGACGAATGTGTACATTATAAATGCTTTTACACAGTTGAAAGTACACTCTGAGCGAATTTGTGAAATGCAATAACTTTATTATTTATTTTTCTTTAATATGAACTGTCAATTTGTTAAACATGAAGTGTTTGTGTTGTGTACAAGATCTCAAGTGCCATTTGTGAAAAATAAATATAATTTACGGTAAGTAAAACTTTGATTTCTTCCTTTAATGTCTGAAATCTTATTGGGGAGGTAACTTTACTGTGAAATACCATACATATGTAGTTCAAAATTTTCACGCGCTCTCAAAATACCACTAAATACAAAAAAAAATCTAACTTAAATAGAAACTAAACGAAATAAATGTTATTGTTTTTTTACAAAGAAATTGATAAAAAGCTGGTTACGTGAAAATCATTAGTAAACCGAATCAATTCCAATCAAAATCTTCTAAAATAAACCAAAATAAAAAGATAAAACTTTTCAATAATTCACAGTCACGCAGCGAAAATGGCGGATAGCAAGTGAACTGTTTTAATATTAATTTAATGCTAAGGTCTGTAAGGGTGTTCTCATGTGGCCTATAATTCAGGAAATAGTAAATTAGTTATGCACTTGTAAGAAACAAATCAGCCATGGATCGATGTGAAGAGTAGCAGTGGTTCACATTTTGCAATACTTAACCAGAAAACCAACTTTATGGATCTAAGCTTTTAGGGTTCCGCTGTGGTTCTGCTAAAACCATTTTAATCCCTTTTTACTAATTAAATTACTCGACGACAAGTACTTATTTAAATAGTAGTTTAAATAGGTAGCTGTTATTCTAATTCAATTATATAGATAATACATAAACTATTTAATGATTGGATACGCGACCAAATCTGTTATTTTATATGTATTTCTATGGACCAAATATAAATAGGTACTTACTTAATAATTATTATGTTCACATGACGATTTTATTTGGTGATCTATACTAATAACTGACATGCGACACACATCTATATGTGAAAAAAAATACGGTTCAAAACACATTAAATTCTATAATTTAATGTGTTTGAACCGTAATTTTTATGAAATATTTTGCTTCATCTGCACCGTGATGCATGCAACTCGAGCCTTCACCCGCCCCACCATCCTCTGAGCCCGGGGGGCGCGGGTGAAGGCGGGGCGTGTGATTTTCATGCTTGTTTTCTTTGTAGATCATCATCAGTTTTTCGCCAAATCACAAGTGAGCCGGTCGTTGTAACTGTTACAAGTTGCTTTAGCATTCTACGATAGATTAGCAACAGTCAAGAGTCGCGAATTAAAGCATTAAAAGTAAATATTTAGTACTATTTTGGTAGGTAGTACATCTGTGTTTGTGTTATTGGTATTTGTGTTTAAATAAATGTTACGTTAAGTTTAAGTATTAGGTAATATGACATAGTTTGTTTACTAATCCAGTTTTTGTGGCATCATTTTTCACGAAAAATAGATTGGTAGTTTGTATATGTGATTTTCTGTTATCTGTGATCTTTAATTTCTTGAATTATACTATAATGAACTTACTTATGATCTTGTTTGATTTTTTTTTACAGAACATGCCTTACAAAATCGTTCAGACTATAGAGGGAGGTGTTGCCACTCTGTCAGTCGTTCCTGCACTGTGGGAAACTAAGGGAATTCTACGGTGGCCACCGAGAAGTACTAAATATCCCATGAAATTATTAAAAGATGAGAATTCAAGGCCTGGACCAGGGTGGGATACCCTAAAATGTACTTTAAAAAGAAACAACATTCGGACCTATGAAGATGCTAATAGCGAACTAAGTTTTATGGAACAAAACACGGATACAGATAATCAGGAAAACGAATATATGAGCTTTCCGGTTACATCTAATACTTGTCAAGCAAAGAAAAACGAGGTTAACTTTGAAGTAATGGCTGAAAATTTGGTAAGATTTTTTAAATTGTTTCCTAGGTTTGGAATAGATATCTATTTTTGTTCTTTTGTAGGCAGTTATAGGGGATCCGTAGTGGTAACCCGCGAAATTAATTTATTTTTCTTGTGGTTTTTGCAATTTGCAGGTCAGTGTCAGGTTGTAACTTGATCAAAATATGATATTAACGTAATTATAAACATAGAGTAATAAAAAAATTGAATTTCGCAGGCACTACGGATGGTCCTCTTAAATAAAGGCGCAAGTACACGACATGCAACTTTTGAATCTGTAAATAGTGGTTGCCTCTAGTTGATAAAATACCTTGTTTTATGCTCAGAAAGTATACTTAATTCTAAGGAAACAATAAAGAAAGTTCTCATGGGAAGAAGTCTTCACGGGTGAAGCTGTAGGGCAAAACGTTAGTCTCAAAATATAATTAAAGTATCTGTTTACCTATTTTCCGTTTCACTTTCGGGTTAAGCAGAGCCTATCAGCTTACACTGAGACAGGCCGCGATGTTTGAAGAGGCCAGTTGATTTGTGCTGCGCAGCACAGTTTGCGAAATACGTATGCTAGTACGCTGCGCTGTGTCACTGTGCCGCGCTGCGCTAGGCGGCTCCTCAGGACAAGTTAGCGGGACGCCGCGGGACGGGATTTTTGAATTATTTCACCGAAATATGTACTTTTTTGTGTAGTAAATAAAATTGTATATTATTTAACGATACAACGATCTTAAAAAGTGCGCGCCTCGTTGTGTCTCAGAATGTAACTCATTCCCCTAAGTCACACTAAACCTTTACCTATTATTTCTGTGTTGCTATTTAATATTTATAAATGATCACTATTTTTTATTACAGACATATTCACAGCCTGGTGCGTATGAACTTTCAATGAAAAATTTTGAACCAGTGCAGCAAGAGACCATACAAGTAGTGGAGCAACAGGCGACAGTTCAAATAATTAGCTCAGAAAATTCGGACACTATGTTAACAAATCAAACTCTTATTTTAAATAAACTAAACTTAATAATAGAAAATCAGAAAAGATTTGGACAAAAATTGGCTTCTTTATCGGTACAATTAGATGAAACAAATGAAACAATCAGACAATTGCAACAAGAACAACAATGTAACGTTACATTACTAAAAGACGCGTCATCGGAAGAACGAGAAAGTTTTAGCTTGAAACCTATAGAAACTAATGAAGAGTTTGAATTGTTTGAGCTTACTCTAGCCGACAAGATGCACCGAAAAAAATTAATCAAATGTTTATCTACATTGTACTCATCTAAACCGGGTCGAGGTCAAACATGTGCCTATAAGTTGATAGATATTTTATTCACGAAGGAATTTTTATGTCAGTGCTCTTGGTCCGGGGGAAGCAAGGGAGAACACTCAAAAATACCGATGAAAAATTTCACGAACTTTAGGAAGTTCTTTTTTGAAATTATACGCATGTGGGATCCGAATTTTACTGATGATCAAATGATAAGTTTTTTTAAACTTGTTCTAAGGAACGCTACCAAACGTAAGTCAATGCAAGGTTTACGAGAATCATCAAAACGAGTCCGTAAATCCAAAAAATTAAGAGCACAAGTAGACAACGACGCAATCGTGCCTGAAGGTAATACAGACGGTGATAGTAACCAGCTGGAAGCCAATAAAAGCATTAATACGGAAGAGCCTAGAACGGATGACAATAATGCCAAAAAGCATAGAGATGATGATGATAATGACGCAGATCCAAAAGCTGGGGATGATAACGACGTAGAGCCTAGAGATTAACTCTTAATTGACTTCTTAGAAGTAGTTCGTTCCTAATATTTTAGTGACAATTTGAATTTGTTAAACTTCCGTATTTGTTTTTTTTTTATTATTTTTGATTGGAGCTTGTCGCCTAAATTTATATAGAAGAACGTGTTATGTTCGTAACAATGTACAACTGTAGGTACTGAAAAGATGTGGCATTTTTTTTTTAAATTAGTCTGATATAGGAGATACAGGAAATTCGCATACCTATAATCTTCTTCTTCCTGCCCTTATCCCATATTAATTGGGGTCGGCGCAACACGTATTTTTCTTCCATTCTGTCCTGTCACCCGTCTCACTATCACTAACACCCTTTTCTTTCATATCACTCCTCACACAATCCATTCATTTTTTCTTAGGCCTCCTTTCCCTCTCCATCTATCTAGATGTATACTCAGAACTCTTTTAGTAACATGCGTTTCATCCCTCCTCTTCACATGACCATACCAAGACAAACGATTTCCTTTCAACTTTTCAGTCACTGACGCCACTTTCAAACTTCCACTAATATATTCGTTTCTCACTTTATTCATTCTCGTCACACCACACATCCATCGTAAATCCATCATAAATGTTTGTACCTATTATAATAATAATAATAATTAAATCCCATAATAAGAAATATACGAATTTTTCTATGCCACGTATTTTCCGTATTTGAGGAAGATTTTTTAATGAATATGATTATGTGTGTCAGGAATGATTAAACACTGCTTATGTGCAAGATAATTTTTAAAATAAATAAAAGCTAAACAATCAGTATGCAATGTTGTATATTATTTTCAAACAGTATGTCCTAGCGGTATGAAATAGTGAAATTCTTTATGAGGAATACAAACAAATTTACATTTTATATCTTTAGGATTTAACATAACCACACTAGTATCGCAAAGTTTAAGGCTATTAGATTTGTATATTCCAAATCGGGATGATTTTATTGGATAGGTAAACACTTCTTCTTTATTATTCAAGAGGTAACTTTTTATGGACACAATAGTTTTAACTTCTTCAATTGAATCAATTTCAACTATATCATTTCGAACCGTTAAAAAATACCTGTCTTTTTTTTTAGAGGACAATATAAAATCCCGAAAAATTAGAGTACAAATATTTTTCTTACTCTTGGATATGTATGGATATTTAGTTTTTCTTTTCTTTTCAAGATGAATATTCATCCCATTGTTATCCTCATCTTCAGTTATTCTTTTGGCCACCTGTGACAGTGGATTTTTACCGACTCTTAACATTCTTTTGATCATGTACAATTTGTTCTCAAACGGATATGCGCTAAAGGTATCAAGAGTTCCATACATTTTAACTTCAGCAGTAACATGTAGTAAATTGTGGACATTACTTGTTACATATGCTACTCCATAAAAATCTTTATAATTTTCAACAAAATACCTTAGAAGTTGTTCTGCCAGTGGTAACAAATATTGATAAGCTTTATTGGAACAAATTGTTATTCCACAGTAGAGTGTCAAAAAGTGTGAAAAAGCATTAGGAGTTAGAACATCAGGTAGAATGACGATGCTAAGATAATAAAAAAAAGATCTAAATTCTGACGCTTTCCAATACGCTAAAGAATCAAGCCCTCGCACTGAACGATGTATCTCAGAAGGTAATTTACATTGGTTTAAAAAAATTGTAACCATTTCAGTATCACTCGCACGCCATTTCGTTATGTACTTTCCAAAGTTACCGTCACGCCAGCCAATCAGTAATCTTTTCATTATTCCTAAATCAATGAGATGAAGGGAATCGCCTACTGGGAAATGGGTCACCATGTCAATTGGTAGACATAACAATGGCGAGTCACTTCTATGGTGTGCACCATATAATTTATTCCGGAACCCTTCATTAGTCCTTTCGAGACTTCTCGTGTCGGGGAATACAACAGTATGCGAAGTGTGTGAGTACTCTCCAACTGTCACACACTTTAAGCAGCCATGTTTACCATTGAAATTACAAACACCTGAAAAAACAAGATTGTTTTTGTTATTCTAAATATTAATCCCATGCGGGTTTATCATCTAAATAGTCAGAGATTCTGTATCCATAAATTCTTTTTTACTAAGTTTACTTTTGACACAATTTTGGGTAAGTTTCGAATATAAACGGGAAGCAATAAAATATAATGAAATGACAACGATAATGACAATAAACAACGATATGATATATTCATTTAATTTTTGAAAATAGATAGGTACCTATAAACTAATAATAATTTTAGTTTTGCGGTGCGGCAACCAGATTATGAAAAGGTTTTTTAGTGTATAGGTACTCGTACCTTTTATGTAAGCTCTGGCAGGTGAGTCACATATAAAACATCTAATCCTTATTGTAAATTTCCTTCCACAACTCTTAACATAAATACCGTTTTCAAGTAATGGTTTCAATTCATTAATAAAATCTTCCAAGTACTCAGTTACACTTTTCGGTTTCCCTTGTCCAAAATAAATGCCAATCACAAAAGGCCTGAAGCATGGATTTTCGAAAATGTTGCACAGTATGGGCCAAAATTCATTCTTGGAACTTTTAAAAATTGGCAAACCGTCGAAGTTTATATTCAATGTAATATTTTCTGGAGCTTCATCCCAATTAAGCAAAATTTTTTTTAAAGAAATCAATATTCCGTTGTGCCAGTATTCACCTCCATTAATTTTTTTTAAATTGATGATTCTGGGTGACCCTAAAATGGTTCTGGCGTCATTGGGTAATGAATTTGGAACAAAATCATTTATTATTTTTGCTAGGTCATTCAAGGCTGTTTGTGCAATATTTTTTGATATGGCCCATTTTTTTATTTTTGATTGAAATTCCTGTCTTTTATTATGTATATCATAATCACTCGTGTCTGAACTATCTGAATCGTTGGGTCCATCTCGTTCATAATCATAAATATTACATACGGAACCCGTCTCGTCCAATATTCGATGTGCACTTGCTGACTCTTGGCCATAATTAATGTTAGATTCGGATGAAAAACCCGTTGTTCCATCTAAATCTAGATGCTCTCTGGCTAACTGGTGACCATAATTGAATCCATGTCTTTCCATAGTAACATTACTTCTGGATTCGGAGCCTGAATTTTCTAAAACTTGGTTCACTGTTATGTTTTGACAAAGGCTCGTTAAACTTCTACGTTGTTGGTTTTTTCCCGCATTAGCTGTATTTCCACTTATAATTTTTAAGTATTCTGCATTAATTTTACGGCGTATTCCACCAGTTCTTTCTTTTGCTTTCCACATTTCGTTAAACAACTAAAGACATCAAGAATCTGTCAAAACAACCTGGTGTAGAAATATTAATTTCATGGTTACATATAATTCAATCAGCAGATTAAATGCCTACATGAGGTCAATTATTCAGCCTAAGACAGAATAGCTGTCAGGTTTGCTGCTATGTAACTGTTTGAAAGTCCACTTTAAGTTCTGACTCGGCCTAGATAAATGCTGTTATTCGAGTTTATAGTAACTCCTGACTAATAGGGTAAAAGTTTATCTGTATGCAGCATAAAGCATTAATTTTTCGTTAAATAACTTCACAAAGTAACTGCTGACGTTATAGTAGTTCATATGTTCTCTCTTTCAATGTAACGGTTTTATAGTACACACTTGGGATTTTATTCAGGAAAATGCATTATTTGTGTTCACAAACATGCGCTCTTGCAGCTGATAGAGTACTGTACTACTAAACGCTGAATAACAGTGATATCTGTGGCGTGTTTGTGGTGTTTATTAGATTTATAGTACAGAAGAAAGCGTTAATGCGAGCCTCGTGTTTTTCTAAACAGCTGTTGCAGCCCGGGTGAACTCTAATAAATCGGTTTAAATGCTTAGATTAACGCTGTGGGCCTAATGTGAAAATTTATAATGCAGTTCTGTGCTACTTGGGGAGTACCGTGTTACCCAGTTAATGGATTGTGGAGGTCTGTTAGGCAGCCGCTCCACGTAAAATACTGGTATTCGGCTGAATCCGGTTTGACTGGAAGCCGACCCCAATATAGTTGGGAAAAGGCTAGGCAGATGACTTTCTATTGCAACCTGAAGGAAAATTGAATACAAAACATTCCTTGATATGTGTTTTAAACATGCTCTGCTCGATAACGTTTAAAACGTAATAGATGTTGTATAACTGTCAAAATGAAAGGCATTGCACATCTGTTATGCAATTATAACATTGGCTACATTTATGTATCTATCACAAGAAAATTGCATACTCCGTAAGATTGTAATATATCCTTATAAGATTATAATTTCTCGATACATTATGAAAACATCGTTTTAAATACAATACATTTTATCCAAATTCAATAGTCTCCAACATATTCGTAAGAAAAAATAGTTTACAATTTCACGCGTTATTTTACAATCTAACAGCGTTGCCATTTTCATGTGATATATTAAAATAAAGCCATGTGATAGATCGACCAATAAACAGACAGATGTCCTGGAGGCTTATTTATGAGGCTCCGTTTTCATCCTTTAGTTACAGAACCCTATTGTTGAGCTCTTTCAAACATTTCCTATTCGTGGCCAAACAAACTCAATCTAAAGTCGATGTTATCGCATATCAAATATCCTTTGCTGGTCTTTGTAGGGGGAAACTTTGGAAGCTCGGGGCCAACCGTCAATGGAATTCAATGTATGAATAATTAATGATTTTGTTTAGTTAAGGTTTTTATAGGGGTGACGGAAAATACACTTTAGACGTGTAGGCCATTGGACGATTGTATATTGAACCAATTTTTCTATTGGTATATTTTTTTTTAAATAAGAGCAAGTTTATACCTAGCCAAAAGAGTCGTTAGCGTGTCTTTTGGCTTCTATACTAGGGCTATCTACCTCGATGCTTTATTATAATAAAGCTGAAGAGTTTGTTTGTTTGCACGCGCTAATCTCTGGATCTGCCAGTCGGATTTGGAAAAATATTTTTGTATATAATAGCCACATTCATGAGGAAAGCTATAGGCTATACGGAAACGGGAAATTCCTACGGGAAAGATAAAGGACGGGATATGCGTGTACGAACTCATGGTCAAAAGAACTAAAACTAATTTATATAAAAACGGTTTTTGTTGCGCAGCTTTTAAATATCAAACTTTTACGGCCATTAATTCTATCAAAACATTAGCCTGTTTTTTTTTAATTTCTCAAACCCTAAAAAAAAACTATTAAAAAACTGGCCAAGTGCAAGTTGGATTTGCACACGAAGGTTTCCGTACCATAAGCCGAAAGAACATGTTTCTTATATTTTTTTGTTTTAGCGGCAACAGAAATACATCATCTGTGAAAATTTCAACTGTACAGCTATCAAGGTTTATGAGATACAGCCTGGTGACAGACAGACAGACGGACAGTGGAGTCTAAGTAATAAGGTCCCGTTTTTACCCTTTGGGTACGGAACCCTAAAAATGACCGAGTTGTGACTGTTTCAACATCTATACTAATACTATACTAAAAATACGGGAACGGAAAAATAGGGATATGCGCGTACAAAGTCGCGGGAATAAGTTAATCTATGATAGACGGAGACAGCACTAATACACAAGCTCCCTTTAAGCCAGATTCAAATCAGGGTTACCTGAAAAACCAGACAATGCTTATACATACGTACGTGGTAAACAGGTCGATTATATTGTCAAAAAAAAGTCGTTTAATTTAATCTTCCGTCTACGCACGCCCTTACAAAACATAACGTTTCGTTGTGCAAATTTATTCAATAGCTCTGAACAATTTTCTCTGGATTTTCTTATTTTCACGACAGCAGTATCAATTTGTTTTGATCTAAGATCTAAGACAATGTTTAGCACGTTCTTGGGGGAATTTCATATTAAATGGTTTTTGTTTTTCTCGCGTCGATTGGGCACAGCCTTTTATGGTTTTTTTTCTATGTTTGTGTTTTTGTAAAGGTTTCTGCAGACAAGCATTTTCAAAGTCAAAGTTAAAAAAATTATTTCAAATAAACCATTATCAGGTACTTTTGAATTGTCAAAGTCAGTCCGTCAAAAACATGAAGCTATTTGCACGTACGAAAGCGTAGATCTCCATGGAGAAGAACGTGCAAGAAACTCCACGGACACTCTTTTAAATAATTTTGTGTTTACAAAAATCCTGGTTACATTAACCTTGATGCTTCTATATATGAGAACAATGTAAAGAAAGAAAAAAACAATGGGAACTAAGGGATGACCAGTCTCCACTGACGGCGCCCGTTCATGATGATGTGACAATGCGCTGCATCTATTTTTTGCTCAATTATCTTTTACAGATTATAATATAACACATTGTTGTTTTTCTTAAGTATAAGCTATATTACTGTATTGGGTCTCGAGGTGGCCCTGCACAAGTCCGAGGCCATGTGCTTTCATGGTTCTCGGAACAGACCACCAGCGGGATCCCAAGTAACGGTAGGAGGGGTTCACATCGGCGTCGGTTCGACGATCAAGTACCTGGGGCTCGTTCTCGACAGCCGGTGGAACTTCGAGAAGCACTTTCGACGTTTGGCTCCCAGACTGGAGCGGGCCGGGGCTGCCTTCAAGAGGCTCTTGCCCAATCTAGGGGGTCCAAATGCCTCCTGCCGGAGGCTTTATGCGGGGATCGTGCGGTCCATGGCCCTTTATGGGGCCCCAGTGTGGGCACTCACATTGAAGAGGCGACCAGCCCGCCAACTCAATTCGTCCCAAAGGGTCATGGCCATCCGGCTGGCCCGGGGATACCGCACGGTCTCCGGCGAGGCGGCGAGCCTCCTTGCCGGATTACCGCCATGGGATCTGGAGGCGAGAGCCCTCGCGCACGTCTACGCGTGGCGCGTGGAGGCGCTTCGCCGGGGCGAAACTCCGCTGCCGCAGCAAATTGCGGCGCGGCGGACGGAGCTCCGGCAGGATACCATGGCGGTATGGAGACAGCGACTATCGCGACCCAGCGCTGGGCACGCCACTATTGCGGCGGTAAGGCCCCTCTTTGAGGAGTGGCTGGAGAGGCGCCACGGCGTCCTCACCTTCCGCCTGACGCAGGTACTTACCGGACACGGCTGTTTCGGGAGGTACCTGTTTCGGATTAAGCGGGAGGACACGCCCGGGTGTCAGCACTGTGAGGATCGCCCGGAGGACACGGTGGAGCATACGGTGGAGGTCTGCCCTGCTTGGGCTGAGCACCGCCGTGTCCTCGTCGAGGCGATCGGCGGCGGCAACCTCTCGCGTCCGGCCCTGGTTGAATCCATGGTCCGGAGCGAGGAGGCTTGGGAAGCGGTCACCTCCTTCTGCGAAGCAGTAATGCTAGCGAAGGAGGAGGCGGGCCGCGCGAGGGAAAGGCAAGGCCTTCGCCCCAACCGCCGCAACAGGAGAAGACGCCCCGGGCGTCGGGAGTCGCAGGGCGATCCCCGGCCACCGTAGGCGCGGGCCTGCGGACGGCGAGCGTTGGGTGGCTCTCTGTCCGATCACCGCCAGGCCCGGGTCGATGGCGCATTGTGTTTCACGCGCGCCTCAAAGAGATGTCAGCTTAGAAGACGGGGCCCGCTAGGGCCAGAGCCTGCCAGGGTTGCGGAATTTGTTCGAAAGAGTCACCGCGGCCCTGGAACGCAAAGGGCTTTAGAAGGAACACGGCTGGGTTTTAGTCAGTAAGAGTCTGACACGCCCTTGCGCTCCACCCAGAGGGAAGAAGTCATTTGATGATTTCCCATCCTTAAAAAAAAAAGCTATGTTACTGTAAAGTTTGATCAAAATTCGTTCAGAAGTTTTTCGTGAAATAGTAACATAAATTTATTCATCATAGACGTCCATCACAACTAACTTTCTCGTTTATAATAGTAGCAAAACAAGATGTGTAAAAAAATCTATATGTATATAACGATTTATATGAATAAGTATTAGAAACTTACTGGAGAATTCTATAAAATAGTATTATCTATAAAAACAATAGTAAGTGCCTTCATACTTTATAAATAAACAGATTGAAAAGTGGGGGAGATACGGTCGTATAAACACAAAAATCACCTTTTACAGAAAATTGACCAATGGCGAATAAGAAATTAAATGTTTTCCATGCCCACTTAATCAAGAATTTCATACTGATAAAACGTTAAACGGAATTTGCCGCTACGACCTGATTAGTGACACGAAATTAAAACAAATCGACACACACGAGTACCGACACAGTACTTAAATATTTGAAGATAAAAAATTATCTGATGTTGGCAATCTGCCGACAACGAATATTACTTCGGCAATAAGCTGGCTAAAAAATATTCAGTGGAATTGTCAGGGTACCAATTCTGGATAAAAATAAATGAATTTTATAAAGGAGTATTACTTGTGATTGTGGTAGATATAAAATTGGCTGAATTTAATTTTATTTTACAGTAGCTTAATTAAGTAAGATGGACACAATTGGTTGGGATTGCTTAAAACTCCCATAGATGGATGGCCTAATTTATTGTCATTTTTTATTTTTATGTATAAATGACTATTAATTACTATTTTATTTTTAATCATTGACTTTTATATTTTTTTGTGAATTGAATTGATTCTTTTTAAAATAATAATAATTATAAAAATACATTTTATAATTAGTATTATTTAAAAAAAAAATCTTTTTAATGTGAATATGGACCTTGTATGGTCTGAAATGAAAATTAATAATGATTGTTATTAAAGTCTTTTCATTTTGTTGAAATTTCTCTAGAAAGTTCTACATATATTGTGGACACTTGTTTTTGGACCGTTATTTCGGTTACCCCAGTGGTAGATTTGAATTACATTGATTTTTCAGGGGATTAATCATGTAATGTTAACACAACATACCCATCCAGGACATGGTCTACCCGTGTGGCAAATTCATTCATCGTGAAGATCTACCTTAAAAACCGCCCAAGTGCGTGTCTTGCTCGCAGTTACGGGTTCCGTAGTTGCTCGTCCCGTAAACCATGACCATGCAGTACGAATTTCACTATAAGAATACAAAGTTATAAGTGCATGTAGTTTTAGGTCATTTACTATGGAATTCTTACGAAGTTTTTTTTATCCAGTTTCATTTTTTAAGTTGGTCGACTATTACTCATCAACTTTTTAAACCTAGTTAAGTGTGATAGTACTCTTATTTCTTCCAAAAATAACCGTTTTGACATTTAACTGTAACAAAAATTAGCACTTAAAAAGCTTAATATTTCGCAACGGTTTCTTAGATGGCAAATGATTTTCGCACACCCTCAATCCAACGACACCTCACACAGTGGAATAAACACAAAAAATAATCGCTTTTTAAGTTTTTTGGGCTAAACTAGGGGCTTAACCTAAAAAAATGTTCTAAAGATGTTGTTTTACCTCTTTGTCGGCGTGATTAATATGTATACCCATACTAAATTCCAAATTTCTAGTGCTAAGCATCTCTGAGCTAAACCGCACACAGACAGTCGGACATGGCGAAACTATAAGGGTTCCTTGTTGACTACGGAAACCAAAAAAGTATGAATATACGAATAATTGGTATTTGTATAAAAACTGGATTATTTAACTTGACATTTCTTCAATATTTGCTCAGTAACAATTATTCTGTTTATTTTCCATCAGATATTTACTTACCAATACGTATTTATACCCTCGTATTTGTCCAACCATAGAAGAAAAGGAAGAAAAATATACGGCATCTGTTGCCATGTGGAAGTATCTACGAGTTGCCAAGGTCGAACCAAATGGAACTGGCTTGGAAGACTGAATATGGAAAATAACGAATCCAATACAAAAACTGCCTTTTGCGCTTTTGCCTGGCAACAATTAAATAGGCAATTGTTTTATTTTGCCGACAAATAATATCTTTATCTTCGGACAACTCACACACGGTCATCCGATCCCAAACTAGGCAGAGCCTGTGCTATGGCAACCGGATAACTGATAAACATACTTCTATACTTCTAAATACATACATATTATAGACAAATTACACCCAGACACAGAACAAAATGATCATGCTCATCACACAAAGCCTTGTCCTGGGTGGGAATCGAACCCACGACCTCCGGCTAAGCAGTCAGGGTCACTAACCACTCGACCAACAGGCCAGTCTTATTCAACTGAAGTTTTCTACATTTAGAAATCAAATCATATTGAATTCTTCGTAGACTATTTTCAAAACAAGATGAAATGAAAAAGATCTTTTATATTACAGTTTTGGTATCGACTTTTAAGGTTGAAGTATGACATTTATCTACTAACTAGCCTCTGCCCGCGGCGTCACCGGCTCGATTTTTCTGAATTATTCCAAGAGAAAATACTCTCGGGATAAAAAGTATCCGTGTCGTATTCTAAGACATAGTCTACCAATTTTCATCCAAATCAGTTAAGACGTGAAGATGTAACGAACAGACAAACAGAGTAGCGTTTACAATTGTATCATATTAGACATCATACGGATTTAAAGCTGGGTACTGGCCGGTACGCGGTCGATCGCTGCCGCGCGCGATTTATCGCAAGCGACAATATATCACAGAGTATGAGAATGTTTGGCGCCGTTTCCGAGGTCTGCGACAGACGCGCGGCCGACTTCGGAAGCGGTGCCATATATTTTCATACTCGGACTATTGTCGCATCAGCCGCGATGCACGGAATTGTATCTTAATATAACATTCGCAGCGTGCATGTTATGAAACGCCGTGTCCTGAAATCCGTGTTTAATAAAACACATACACATCCTGTTCACGTCGTGCTCGTTTTCCCGTACTGACTACATGAATGCTTGCTTTGTAACCTGTTACATTAAGAAAGAAAGAAAGAAAAGTAGTTTATTTGGCACACTATATGTACAATTAAAAGAAAACTTAATTTGAAAGCAATTATATTACGTGCCCCGCGACTGCGCCAAATAGGTCCAGTTCGGCAAAATGCCAGATAACTAGTTAAGTAGTTCCCAGACGCTGGTTTTCAACTGAACTTTATGTTGTGTTGTGAAAAAACAGATTTTTAAGGTGTTAAATATATATGTACATAGATAAATGATATAGTAAAGGATATATCTTAAAATAAATATATTTCTTGTGTACGTGTCACTGAACTCCTCCTAAACGACTGGACCGATGTTGATGAATTTTTTTGTGTGTATTCAAGGGGATTCGAGAATGGTTTAGATTCACAATTGGACCCGGTAGGTGGCGCTGCAATTGATTTCTATAATTTTTCGTCAGACACAAAGCAATCGTTCGGACAGGACAACGTCTGTCGGGACCGCTAGTATAAATGTATAAGATTTTGATGTCCAGTGATAAAAAGTTCGTGTTAATCACAAAAATATATAGATATACTTAAATAAAATAGGTTAAACAACAAGCACAAATTAATGACAAAAATCGATCTGCACAACAAACAGAAACCAGTTTCGTGCGATACCCAACCCAGACTAACATTACAGCGTAACATTACGCACGTAACACCAGTGATACCACACAACAAATACAGAAGCGGACTTTATACCTTAGCCATTATCTATCAGTCAAATGTAGGGTGATGTAGAGACAAATATTGGCAGTTTATTATTTTTTATTTAATATGTATTTGCTCTTGACTCTAGTCTAGGTCATAGATAACAGAGACAAAGTCGACAATGGAGCGAGCTCACCCAGAAGAAGCCTGTTCACTCTAATTTTGAAGAGAAGCAGTTGAGAAAAAAAAGCGATTCATGTATTTTGATATTATATAATCCACTAGCTTCTGCATGTGGCTTCGCATGCTAAAATGTCGGAAATTAACCCAAGAAAAAATACCCCGGCATAAAAATTGCTTAAGTGCTATTCCAGACTATCAAATCAATCAAATCAAATCATCTTTATTGTGGATCATAGGTACATAATACAGATGGTGTTATTTAAATGTTAAGGACCAGCTATGTCCTACCCTTAGGGCGTACAATAGAATGTAGGTAAGTCTCCAATGAGTTTACTCGTGCATGCATGTCAACAATAATGTAATACATTGCAATATATTAAATTCTTGATTTTTTGTTAATCATTATTATTATATTATATGAATCTACACAGAACGCATCATGACTCAGGCAGATTGTATTTTAATAGTGATTTGTCATCAAAAAAGTCTTTTATAGAGTAATAACATTTGCTCACTAACAGTTCATGGAGTTTCTTCTTAAATGCTTTTATTTCAGTAATTTCTCTTATAGGCCTTGGAATATTATTAAATATACGTGGAGCAGAGCTAAAAATACTTTTGCGCAAGAAATGAGTTTTACTAGGCACTATGTCTAGTTTGTCCTGATGCCGTATACGCGTTCGATATTTAAATAGATCATTATTTTTTACAAAAACTGCGACCTCAAAAATATATAGACACGGTAATGTTAGTACATTCATTTTTTTAAAATATGGTTCACACGAATCAGTTTTCTGTAGATTGAAAATTGCTCTGACACACCGTTTCTGTGCAATGAACGCGCGTTCTTTATCAACACTATTACCCCAAAATATCAAGCCGTACCTAAGGTTACAGCTGACGTGTCCATGGTATGCTGTTATTAGTGTTGGTAGATTTGCAATTTTCCTTAGTCTGTAAAGGGCATATGAGAACTTGCTTAACTTTTTACAGACATATTCGACTTGTTTTTTCCAATTTATTTTGTCATCTACGTATAACCCTAGAAATTTTGTTGTTTCGGTTTCTTCAATGTCTTGGTCTTGATATTTGATATTTAAAGCGCCCGTACGTCGAGTTCTTATTTTAAAATTCATTATTTTGGTCTTGTCAATATTAATCATTAATTTATTTGAATTAAGCCAGTCATTTACTAATATTAAAGATTTGTTAATGTCAGATTCTAAATTAATTGTAACTATAATCTAACTCTATCCCAAACTTCATCCTGATCTGTTCAGCCGTTCCGATTGAATAACAAACATGCATGCAAACTTTCGCATTTAAATAGTATGGTCGACGCTAAATAAATTTGTAATAACGGTCATTGCCCTTTCCTTAATATCTCTTTCGCATTTATAATAGTACTAACTTTTGCCCGCGACTTCGTCCGCGTGGAATAGTTATTTGGGGCAGACAGTTTAGTAAAGTTTCCGTCACTAAGCAGAGAAAGAATAGATAGATATAGATAGTTTAACAAATGTTCGACGTGATTCTTTAAATTTGCATAGCTTTTTTATTTATGAACCGATTGACATGAAACAAACACTATATGTAAAGTGAAGCTTACCACAATGTATTAGTGAAAACCACATCTAAATCGGACAAGCCGTTTCTAAGGACGACAAAAAATCTAACAATCATCGTTTTGGGTGCTATTTGCCAACGCAAATAGCACCCAAAACGATGATTGTTAGAATTTAAAAAATATATTATTATCAACATAAAGGTCCCAATAATATATTTTTTCATATATCTTTCGTGTACAGACAGCGATCCGTTACATTTTTACTATGTGTATAGAAGATATAGATAGAAGATAGTCGAAGCCAAATAAATTTGCAATAACGGTCATTGCCCTTCCTTAATATCTCTTCGTAGGTACCTGGACAATAAATTATGAATGTATATGTCGATTCAGGACAGCTTCATGTCTTTTTTCTGTCTTCGGAATTAAGCATGTCAATAAATATAGGGTCAATTACCATTACTGCAAATTTATCTGGCGTCGACCATAGTATGATTTTTATGAAAAATGAGACGATCATTTTTCACAAGCATCGTGCTCTAGCGTTCCGCCTTTCTGCGGAAGCATTCAGTCGTGCACACATTATCCGTCTGATATTATTTTCAGTCATAATATCTAGTCCACACAGAAGGAAACCTTTCTTGTAGCCTTATCATCTTTTGAATATTCATCGTTCAAAAAGATAAAAGCAATCCATCATTTCTTGCATTTAGAATCCATTTTCTTCTCACATACTCACTAAATTCTCATTTATTTGGAACTAGCTTTTTTCCTCAGCCTCGTTCTCGAGGCCTATCTATACGAACCGTACTTTTTTTCGGAATAAGGGGTGTTGTCTAACAAAGATGTGCGAGGTAGCAAAGCGAGATATAAACGTAGTGGACTTTTTTCAACTGTACGCCCAAACATTTTTCTTTTGCATCCCTCCCACACATCTCTTGCTTTTTTGCATGAAAAAATATCTAGCTCTACTAGCCCTTGTTTTTTTTTTTACCACCAGAGCTGCGCTAAGCCTGACTAAGGAAATGAAGTGATCCCAGATCCCATTGGTGAACCTCGCACAGCACCATGCTTCCTTTACATATTTAATGGAAAAGTTCCTTTAAATCCCTAAGATACATCGCGATAGAGTAGCTTTTTATATTAATAATAGCTGCACGGATCGATCGTCAAGGTTAAGCAACTCTTGCCGAGGTCAGTCTGTGGATGGGTGACCATCTTAAAATACCGAGATTCCTCATTGCCTCAGAAAACACGATAAGTATTTGTCATTATTACAGTATACAGTATTGTGTCATTTGTAGATCTTTGTCAGTCGCTGTGGGTTCTCAGAAGCCAGAAAATCTGACACCAGTCTTACCAAGAAGTACCGTGTTACCCAGTTAATGGGTTGTGGAGGTCTGGTAGGCAAACGCTACACGTAAAATACAGGTATTCAGCTGAATCCGGTTTGACTGAAGGCCGACCCCAATGAAGTTGGGAAAAGGCTTGTCAGATAATGAAACGGATCAGTACTGTCAAAGATTCGCCCCAACAAACAAAAAAAAATGAGCGTACAATAGCTAGATAGTAACGACGTACTTACTTACCTTCAGGATAAAAATAGGCACATGATAAAACTTCCATTTCAAAGCGAGCGTATGTGGAACGAAGACAAACATACTGTGACGCCGATATTGAGTTGGTTTGTCGCTATTTAGATAGCGCTAATTATGTCTTTATGGTGTTTTCGAACTAGGGTGAACTTTACCCAATGAGATAATAATAGACCTGGCTTTAATTGATTTTTTTTTTTAAGGATGGGAAATCATCAAATGACTTCTTCCGCTCTGGGTGGAGCGGAAGGGCGTGTCAGACTCTTACTGACTAAAACCCATCCGTGTTCCTTCTAAAGCCCTTTGCGTTCCAGGGCCACGGTGACTCTTTCGAACAAATTCCGCAGAAAACATACCTATTGGAATTGGGAAAATAAAGTGAAGAAACATCATTGTTTGTAATGGCGTCAACCAATCAAGCAATCATGGGGCAAATATCCAAAGCACATCTATCAACAACAGTCTCTCAGACAAACGCTCCATACCACACAAGAGCAAGCTTGCACAAATTTTACCTACTCATTTAAATTTAAATTTTTATTGCATAAATTCTTAATGTTCTACAAACGGGTGAAGACACTGACTCCAGCTAGTCGATTCTGTAAACCTGTCGAAGTGAAGGCTTGGGTGAAGTGACCACGAGGTGAGCAGTCAATCCATATTATCAAGATGTCACGTGATCATGAAGTGAGCTGTCTCACTTCATGATCACGTGACAATTATATGGATTGACAACTAACCTTGTGATCACTTCACCCAAGCCTTCACTTCGACATATTTACAGAAACGACTGTCTGTAAAACAGGTGCCGCGTATCTCAGGAGTCAGGCCTTCAATTTATGTCAATAAACATATTTGTTATTTTCTTTATTAATATGCGATCTAATCCGGTCATTTGTTCATTCAGGTTAGAACCAGAAGGTCATCTCAACATTCAGTGTCATAAACCTGTCAAAACAGAAAAACTAGGAATGTTTCTGGCAGATTGCGATGCAAATGCAACCTTCAAATATGAAAAGTGTTTCTGACAGTAATCGATGATTTGGTGAACGAAGAATCATGCTTGCTTATAAGTCAAATATTCAATCTTGACTTAAAGATCCTCAGGTTGTAGCAGTAACATAATGAATGAAACAAACAAACAATCACTACAGCTCAAAATTCATTCATTAAGATTAAAGAGATTGAACTTTTAAAACCGTGGGTGGAACTTTCAATCATATCAATGGACTTGGGACTTTAATTTTCATTTGACCTTTTTGCTCGAATGGAGAATGGCTTAATTTATTAAAATAGTTTGGCTCTCTATCCAATAGTTGTTTGCTAATCTTCAAGTACTTAGAAGTTTGAAACTGGTGCCAGTGACAGAAAAGTTTAAAAGGAATCGATTGTCTAGGTATGGGCATGTCAAGATAAGGAATAAAATATACCTGGTGAATATAAAAAATGTGGATTGATTGAGAGGAAGAGCGCCAAAGGAAGCCAAAGAAAATATGAATGGATTATGTGAGGAATTACGTCCTACTATTTTACAGGTCCTAGTTTCAATGTATTTAGTAATTAATTTGAAAGTTCTGGAAGGGTGGATGATTTTTACTCTTTTACGCAAAATCATCTGAACGGATAACCTGGAAGTGCACAAAGATGTTTTCAAGAACAGAAGCTTGTTCCCAGTGATGAGAGAAAGGGGAATGAATGTCATGATGGTTGACACGAGAGAACGCCGACTCAAAATAGCAAGGGGACTCATCATCTGCCTAACCTTTTCCCAACTATATTGGGGTCCGCTTCCAGTCAAACCGGATTCAATTGAATACCAGTATTTTGCGTGGAGCGGCTACCTGCCAGACCTCCACAATCCATTAACTGGGTAACACGGTACTTCTTGGCAAGACTGAAGTCAGATTTTCTGGTTTCTGACAATCCGTAACGACTGCCAAAGATCTACAAATGACACCCCTGGACCAACGGTTTAACGCGCTTTGATGGTTACCCATCCACAGACCGACCTCGGTAAGCGTTGCTTTACCTTGTAGTTCGGCCCATGTGGCTGTTATTCTTTATCCTCGAGCTCCTCTTATAGCAAGGATAGGGGAATATGATGAGATATTTACGTAGGTAGTCTGATTTGCTGTACCTATTTACCCGTATTCTCCAGAAGAACAATAATATTTTTCTATTAAATTATTTTTTACAAGAAACCTTTACTTACCAACTTCGCAGAACATTTCATTACTTAGAAAAATTTCCAGAAAGCTACGTACGTAGATATTGTGGTATTATTTTACTAAGACAATAAAGCGGGTTTGTTTATTTTTAGAACTTGGAAATAGCGATGTCAGGGTAGTGTAATAATTGCTCCGAGGACCTTATTCTTGTACTTAAAGCTTTTAGAAAAATTGCAATTTCTACGCTTATTTTATTGTAATGTTAGATACGAGTCGTTTTTCTACAATTTATTTTTATAATTACCGTAATGCTTCTCTTTTACTAGCGTCTACTTGCGGTTAAGGCAGAGTGAACATTATTTTATTATTTAGATTAGTCTTAATTCTCTACTACACGGTGACTACTATCTGATCTAAGAGATATTAAATAATGATTATTATTATATTAACTTTGATTATTTTAGAATTTGTTTTGTATGACATACATATAATAACATATATTTAATAATAAAATCATAGCAATAACTAATTAGTAAACATTTCAAAAATTAAAATGATACTGCAATAATTATTAATTATTGCAGTATCATTTTAATTGACTTGACTGGCCTGTTGGTCGAGTGGTTAGTGACCCTGACTGCTAAACCGGAGATCGTGGGTTCGATTCCCACCCAGGACAAATCTTTGTGTGATGAGCATGATCATTTGTTCTGTATCTGGGTGTCATTTGTCTATAATATGTATGTATTTAGAAATATATAAGTATGTTTATCAGTTGTTTGGTTGCCATAGCACAGGCTCTGCCTAGTTTGGGATCGGATGACCGTGTGTGAGTTGTCCCAAGATATATTATATTATATTATATTAATTGTTGAAATGTTTACATAATAATGAGTAAATGATCATGATGATGATTATAATTTATAATTTAAAATATGGTATAATGATACATTATTTTCTTATATAAGTAAAATTCTGTTGTGATTGATATTAGTGCTAAAGTAATATTTGAGTCAAGCTGACTAACCTTTTATCTTACCTGATGCAACTGAGTAGTTTTATCGGACCTCACGCTAGCACCGCTTAAGAATTCATTCAAATAAAATAACGTTTGTGTATTAACTTCGTTCTATATTCCTTGTCTGCCGCCAAGTGACCTGCAGCCAAGGAGGTCATCCTGACAGCATCTACCTATATTTTACTTGGAGAGTCTATCTGACCTCCGCTATTCAGGAACTGGGTAACACGATACTCCTTGGCTATGTAATTGCTGTCAGTTTTTCTGTCAAAGATCTTAATTTTTTTTTTTTCATTGTAATAAACAAAATAAGTTTAGTTCTTTTTAAATAACTTTAAAATAGATCTCATATTTTGTATGTATTTCTAGATTTATGTTTTTGCTGTGTATTTCTTTAAGTGACAAACTCCCTATTATATTAGTTATGTAAGTTATTTTATGTAATACTAGCTGTCCCACGCAACTTCGTCTGCGCCACATTTTTCATGAATGCTCGGCTCCTATTGGCCGTAGCGTGATGTGATATAGCCTAAAGCCTCCCTCAACAAACTAATATATTAAAAAAAGGGGTTGGTGATAGAAGGATGAAAATTTAGGGTTGTATGTATTTTTACATGCCACATTATAAAAAAAAAATTGACAAAAAAAAAAAAAAATGTTATGCGTGGACAACCCTTATCACTTAGGGGTATGAAAAATAGATAGTAGCCGATTCACAGACCTACTGAATATGCATATAAAATTTCATAAAAATCGGTCAAGCCGTTTCGGAGGAGTATGGTAACTAACATTGTGACACGAGAATTTTATGTTTAAGATGTTATTAGTGAATAAGTCGTTGGAGTACCTTATAAATAAATAAATTAAAGGAAAAAAAAACAAAAAAAATCGCTTTCCCAGGCACAGAGGAGTCTTGGTATTACTAGGTGGTCACCAACCGCAGACCGACCTTGGTAAGCATTGCTTAACTTCGAATATCGTCCCATGCGACTTTTATAATTTAGCCCTGAGCTCCTCAGTTAGTTTCACTTTAGTATTTAATCAAAAATAATTCTCATTGATAATGAAACGTTTTCTTACAGACTAAAACAATAGCCCCCTCGCCAATATGTTTTAACTAAAATAAAGTAACAAAACAGAATCTAATCCCACAACACAATCGATCATAATGTGATTAATTTTGTGAAATCTGTTACTTTCACTTAGCCGACGAGATTAATTTCATCTTATAACAGTTACAACAGATGGTGACGATAACAATTTGAGAAACAGTAATAAAAACATTAATGCTTGAAGCGGGGAATGATTAGAGGAATATTTCGTTATTGTCCCACAAGACAAAGCTGGATAATTGAAAATTTTCAAGTCTCTACTCGGAAAATACTAACAAATAATACAAGATATTTTGATTTTGACGATGCGAAAGCGGTGCATTATATCGTTTGATTGTCAGTACATTAACAATAAAATTGTTATATGATCAATGTAATGACAAACAAACAAATTACTCAGAGGCAAGCGTATTATTCTTTAGGATTGCGTTTGACCACCTGGTAGTGGGCTAGCGATGGTGTAATTGACGATGGAGCACCCTTGTCTAGAAGTAATTTACATATAAATAATTCTTGAACAGCGGGCTTGGTTTCCGTACGTCATGTCCTAGGCGACCACTGAAAATCAGCGCCGTGCTGTGGGTCCCCCACGTCGCAGCATTATGCTGAGTGGAAGCCCTTTTGCCAGAACCACTCATACTTTTGTTGTTTTGTTTTTCTTAAGTATTTAGTTTTTAACGTGTCTTTACTAATATAATTTAAGAACTACAAACACTATCATTTAGAGTTTAGTTTGAGAAAAATAAAATTGTAAATGTAGTTGAGTATGTCGTTTTGTGGCAATTAAATACTTTTTCTATTTTTTCTTTCAGGTTCTATTATTAATTATCTTTCTATAAACCTGGATAACTAAACCTACAGGCTAGCTAAGCACACCCTCACTCACAATATTAATTGGAATTATGAGCTTCATTGAAACACAGTTAATTGTGTTCTCCAACATATGTATATATATTCGTATAATAAATAAATAAATAAAATTTAATTGGTTTTGAATTTCTAAAACAATAGGGTTTGTCCGCAAAATAGTAGACCTGTCACCCAAATTTAGGTGCCAAACAATATAAAAACAATTTCATAATAAACTTTATATAATCATCGGGAAATATTATCAAGTATCAATAAATAGCTTTGGATTTATTATTATGGGCTTGTCCTGTAACTGTATAACTGTATAACTGTATAATCAAATGGATTTGAATCGAAAATTTGACGAAGCCCCGCTGCGCGGGCAGGGTTAAAGGTACCTAACAAAGTCAAAACGTTTAAGGCCATTAAACGGCACTTTTGAACGTCATAATTTACAGTTCAATAAAATAATAATATTACATTAATAAAGTGACTACTGTCCATTCGGAAAGGTAGATTCTTATGGAGAAGAACGGACAAGAAACTCCATAGTTACTCTTTTCAAATAAAGGTTTTACAAAATTTGGTATACAAAAATTAATTTAATATTATGTGAGGATGATGCACCCAGAGTATGCTACTTATAGGAACAAAGTATTACCAGCACAGGTAAACTTATTCATTTTCTAAATAAATTTAGGTAAATGGTACTCACATTTCTACATTATTGGAACCATTAATTAAACAGTGTGTGAGTTAACAGAATAATAAAAACACAAAAAAGAAACAGTATATCTATAAAGTTAAAATACAAATATCAACCTGTTTGATTTTGTATACACCCTTGATTGTCCTATGGAGCAGAACCAGCATGTTTCCAAGCATTCTTATCCTGAATGTAATCTTCTAATTTGTAATATGCTTGTTTACATAGTGTGCTTTTAACATAAGTTTAAAATTTTCCTTCATTTAGTTCTAATATGTCAGAAGGTATTAAAGATGTGTTAGCTTATCTAAAAAATGGTTGATCTAATTTGTCTTACATGAATGGTATGACGGGAGCTAAGCCGTCATACCATTCGAACCTAATTGATCCGTGTCGGTGTGCCCTAATGCCTTATCATGTGTTCTATGTTCGAATATTTCGTGACAGATATACATTCTGAGTACGAAGCTATTATGGAATATACCTATTATTTTGAGAACAAAGTTTTTATTCAAGTAATGAAATACGATTTTATTGACAATCCATCTCTTATTATGTTAGATATATATTGATATAAATTTGGTAATTCATAGATACGTGGCGACACTTTTATTTATCTGAGAATGAAAATATTTCGTGGCGATATATCTATCAATTAGATGATACAAGTTGATGACAAATATAAACTTTGCTGACAAAAAAATATAATTCCCAAAATGATTGGCCTTCAAATGCCATTTGGCTGGCAATTTTGATTACATTGCTCTAAAAACATTGCTACATAAAATTTATAGAATCATTAGTTGCTATATCAAACGACCACCCAGTCATTCTCTCACATCTTGCATCTAAAACTAAATTACGCCATTTGCACAGACATGCAGCCATTTGCCAGAACATTCATTAATGCTATTCAAAGGAATATGAGGTTTGCCATCAAAACTACATTAGTTACGCTAGCATGGCATTAGTACGAAAATTCAGTAATAAAAGAAATATTATTTAGGTTTTGTTGAAGGTACAAAGGTACTTTTTACGGGTAATTTGTTTTTAATGTGTGATAAGGGCAATGAAAAGGCAGTTATGATTGGTCCCAAATATTTATTTTACCAGCGAACCACCTTTGCTTTGCACGGGTGCCATTTTATACCTACGGTTAACAGAACCAGCCGTTGCCGTTTTAATAGATAATGGTACGGAACCCTTCGTGCGCGAGCCCGACTCGCACTTGGCCGGTTTTGTACGCTGCAGTGCAGTAGTCGTGTTTTTTATCGATTCTAATAGGTGTTATAAATATTTAAATTATGCCTATAATTATTGATGTTTATTTTGACTAATTATAATCATTTCTAATGAACTTGTATGATCGAAAGTAGGTGTATTGACTTCATGTGATTGGTCGAGACTTTGACAGTTATCGTCGACCAATCATAAGCAAGTAAAATGGTGGGAATAATTAACTAGTCGGCGGGCATTTAAGTGGTATGCCCGCGATGCATCTGCCATTCGTGCTTCGACATCGGTGCTAGTCACTTGCACTGTATCCCTTAATCAAACTGTGTTACTGTACCGCCGTAACTATAGTAATAAAGTTGATCTCCAAAGTTTCTAAAGAGTGTTTTATATTCAAAGTCCTTAATTCTATTCCTTCTCTAATTGACTCGGTGGAACGCAGAGCTAAAAGGCTCACTGGCGACGTAAGACTGGTGGATGTCAAGCTTTACAGCTTGGCTCATCGCCGCAAGGTTGCCTGCTTGTCGGTCTTCTACAGATTGTACTTCGGAGAGAGTGTCCAGGAACTCCACGACCTCATCCCACCGGCCCCCTTCTACCATCGGACATCTAGATGCACTGCAAGTTACCATCCCTACCTTGTTGCCATTCCACCAATTCGCACTTAACGTTTCCAAACGTCTTTTATAATGCGCACAGCAAAGGAGTGGAACTCTCTGCCTGTGTCTGTGTTTCCGAACGCATACAACCCTAATCTCTTCAAAATTAGAGTGAACAGGCTTCTTCTGGGTAAGCTCGCTCCATCGTCGAGTTTGTCTCTGTCATCTATGACCTAGACTAGAGTCAAGAGCAAACCCATATTAAAATTAAAAAAAAAACAAAAAAAAACTGAGTATTGAACCAGTACGATTCACATAGGTATTTACACCACCTCATAAACCAGAAAAGCGTGAATTTAACGAAATCGTAACACTCGTTTATTCCCCATTGTTTTTACGACGTCTATAAACACCGGACAGAACGATTATTTTATTCATCGTTAATATCCCTCGGACGTAAAAATGAGACGCAAAAATTGATGGTTTGTCATCCGATACGGATTTGTTAAGCTCAAATGGTGTCAGTTTAATGACGATATTGTTGTAAAAGACGAGACTAATGCGACTTTTATCTTCGGGGAGAGGTTCGTAACTAAGATATATAATAACAGCCTGTTTCGCAACGCATGCCGAGGTCGGTCCGTGGATGGGTGACTGGCCGAGACTTCTTCGTGCCAACGTTACCTTTCGTTTCGGATATCACTTCATTGATTATTGTGCATATGGGTCGGATATTCATTATGTATCGGTGGCGCATCGTGTACGTGGTACGGTGGTACGGTAGCGTACGTCTTATATGGTAGGCGCCAGATAAATCAGCGCCGTGCTGTGGGTCCCCCACGGCACAGCATTATGCTGAGTAGAAGCCCTTTAGCCACAACCACGACACGCATCTACTTTATACCTACTCATACTTTTGTTTTTTTTTTAATATTTTTGTCTTGTTTAGTTCTTAACGTGTCTTTACTAATATAATTTAAAAACTACTGACACTATCGTTTAAGGTTTAATTTAAGAAAAATAAAATTATGTATGTGGGTGGGTATGTCGTTTTATGGCAAGTAGAGTAGAGTAGAGTAGGGACTCCATTTTCCGCACTTAGACTCTTATTCGGTCCGTTGTACGTAGGTGCAGAAGCGCAGAAGTTTCCTGGGAGCTTCACAGGCTTCGCGGAGCGACCTCACCGTTCCGAGGATTTGTTCACGTTGGGTAGCCACGGCCTTGCATTCCAGGATGACATGGGCGGCTGTTTCTTCGGCATCAAAGCAGCCTCTGCAGAGTGGGCTGTCTGTGGCGCCCGTTTTATGGCAATTAAATACTTTTCCTTTCTTTCTAGATGAACTTGCAATAAAGGACATTGACCTTTCCGTAATATCCCTTCGGAGATACCCGAACAAGGAATCATTATGAACCGTTTTTGTATCGTGATTCTTTAGTAGAACGTAAAAAATCACGATAGATATCGATTCAGGACAGCTTACTGTCTTCATTTCTGTTTTGTTATTAAGAAAGTCAATAAATGTAAGTGGGTCAATGACCATTATGCACATTTATCTGGCGTCTACTATACTCCGATAGTGAAACGGGCGTGGCGGAATCGTTATCCCCGTGCCTAGTTATAGAACTGCGTCTAGTTAGACTGGAACTCGGTCCCAATATAGTTGGCAAAACAGATCGGGAAAGGATATTAAAATGGGAATTTTATTTTCTATCATTGTGTTTTTACCTCCCACTAGCATTCAAATTACCGAGAATTTGTTGGAACAACCAGATAAACTTTATTTAACTCGAACTACTTTTTCGCTTTTGGGCTTATTTTCTTCACTATTGTGTTTACGTAAGAAGTTTTTGACAGCGGGACAGACGGATATACAGTATTGCGTTAACAATTAAAATAACTTAATATGTATAATCAATTGATCAATGTACCTATGTATACAAAATATTGTAAAACTTATGATTGAAAAGAGTAACTATGGAGTCTCTTGTCCGTTCTTCTCCATAAGAATCTTCTTTTTGCGACTGGACAACTAGAGTTACTAATATTATAATTTCAAATTATAATATTAGTGACTCTAAATTTGACGTACACAAGTGCCTTTGAATGGTCTAGTTGAAATAAATGAATTGACTTTAACTTTGACTTAGAATGAAGATAGATATACTGGAGAAAGCCTTATTAGTGAATGATTACTTACTAGTTGGAAAACAAGAGGAAAATAGCTATTGATTACAGAATCGCTTTGTTTTCGGATGACAATAGAATAGGTAAAATGGAGACAGTCGAGTGGAATATTTATCATATTTATTATCTACATAATTTAGCTTAATGTGGAAAAAATACGATATTTTAGTCTTTACAACACCCAAAGTTGACTGGTGGAGAATACCTGGTGCCATACTACGACGTGCTAATGCCATTCAATTCCGACGATGTAAAAGGGATAGTGCTATTCGCTATGTATAGCTCCGTCTCTCTCTCTTAGAACGGAATCATGAACGTTTTAAGACTTCATAGTAGGCTTCCTGAGGCATTAAGTCCGCCTTTGCATCCTTGTGTTGCTTGAAGTACTAATAAATAAAATATAATAACACGACGGATCTATGAAAGGTTCATCTAAACATATTTTATATAGTGGTACAGTTCGATGTATTGTTGTTTTTAGAACAGAGGTAGTAAAACTCTAACCAATTGCTTAGTTAAAATACTGAGTGCAATAGGGAATATGCATGAAAAAAATATATTATCTGTACAGTTTATCTAAAAATATAATACTAACAGTGAAAACAGAATCAAAATTGGTCTAAAAACCAAACGAGATATAACTATTTTAAACAAAAATATATCTGTCCTTCTCGCGAAGACGCCGTTTTCTATGGCAGCATAGTATTTGACATCAGAGTTCATATCGGAGTTCTCTTTCTAATTGTCATCTTTAAAGCTTTATAACTACGTCGCTGATGAAGGTATTTTACAAATTATTTCATACTTGTTTACTAGAGCTAATACGCATTTTATTTAAGTTCCGTATGGTAATTCCGACTTAAAAGAATAGCACCTTTCCATCACTTCCCGAGGGAGTCGTAAGAGGCGACTAACGGAGTCACCAGAGAATGGACGGCAGCATTTTCTGTGCATTGCAACACTGCGATCGCCAACCCGCCTGCCAAGCGTGGCGATTATGGCAACCCCCCCTTGCCCCTTTGGGGCAGGCCTATGTCCAGCAATGGACGTCTTTCGGCTGATGATGTGGATTTAAACTAAGCATGTGATTAAAAAGTTTTATGAATAGAGCTGTAGAAATACAAGTTACGCAACAGTCGTACAATTAACTTTACTCCCACAAAATGCATTAACAAGTTAAATAAAACGCTTAGGAGATGCAAAAGCAACTTGCAAAACAGATAAAGTTGGAGCGAATTCGCTTTGTAGTCTAACACAATCACTACAACTGGTGATTACACTGTAGACTTTAAGTTGAAGCTGGTTGAATACACTAAACACACTCAAAGTAAATGTAATTGCCACCGAGTTTCTTTTCGAATAATAATGGTATTTTTACGAGCTTAGGGTTCGTGACAATAAAAATAGCCGATTGAATAACCAAAATGACACTTTAATTTAAAAACACTAATTACAACTTCAAACTCACTAATTATTAAACACAAGTTCACCACTGATCACTTTATTCGCACTTGAAGATCGCTTCCGAAGTATTCGCTTGTATCGCTAAACTTACGTAGCCTCTACACCTTCGCTACGTGGATTCAAAGTGCCACCGTTCGATGGGACATCTTCCTGGTCGGCCTACAAAATACAGTTTGAGGCTGTTATGAAGGCGAATGGGTGGACTAAAGATCAGGCCATGACTGCTCTCACCCTCGGCCTGCGCGACCAGGCCTTAACTGTCCTGGAAGCTCTCGGTAAAGAAGTGACGTACGAGCAACTCCTTGAGGTGTTGGAAGCTAGGTATGGCGACGCTCATCTGGAACACGTGTTTCGTGCGCAGCTCAAGGATCGCGTGCAACGCAGCAGTGAAAACCTGCAGCAGTGGGCCCTTGAAGTGGAGAAGCTGGTACGAAAAGCATACCAGTCCGTACCTGCGCT
>NDFZ01004348.1:7530-34196 GCA_002192655.3 Mamestra configurata
ACATTTCCGCAGCGATGCATGGTAGGTTTTTGTCCACTTTTCTGAGTCTTTAAAGTTCGTTGACTTATTGTTATTATAATTTTTATGTTGGTTATTTGATGAATTATTTTGTTTTACACCGTTTTTCTTAGTTCGCGATGTTTCCAGCGTCATAAATTGTAATTCCAGGAACTCCATAAACTCATCTAAGTCTGGAAGCTCTCTTGAATGTTTCATGTTTTTAATGTAGTCTCCGTAAGTGACATCATCCAGTTTGGAAGACAGTAAGTGCACGATAAGTGGACCCCATACTGGAACATTGATGTCAATATTCTCTAGGCCATTCAGACACTCTTTGGTTGTGTCGTATAGCTTTTTCAAGTTAGTCGAGCTCGGTTTGTCGATAGATGGTTGATTGAGAAGTGTGTCCACGTATGTTACGAAAAGTAGTCGCTTATTGTCGTAGCGATGCTGGATTATATTGAGGCATGAGTCGTAGTTCTCAGCACTCACAGGTAGATGTTTAATTAACTTTTCGGCTTCACCTTTCAATTTAGATTTTAGGAACTTCATCTTCTGCGTTTTGTTTAGCGTTGGATTGTTATGAATCATCTCAATAAATAAATCTCTGAAAGAGATCCAGTTGTTGAAAGCGCCATTGAACTCCGGCAATTCCATCCGTGGTGTTGTTTTTTCGTAATGAGATGTTTCAAAGATTCTTCTATTCAAATCTGCCTTTAGGTCGTCGTAGACTTGTTCCCAATGGTCACATTCTGCTTCATAATCCTTGTCGTTTCCTTGCAGTAAGTAGCTTAATTCCCAATGTATTTTGTCAATGGATTCCCACTTAGCGCTTAGTACGTTTAGGTGATCTTGAAGTTGCCACTTCTCTTTCATATCATCCAGATTCATTTTGGAGACTGCTCGCTTCAAGGCGTTGAAGTTATATGTTTGGTTACGTAACAGCATTGATACGCGTTGGTTCATGTCGATTTGTTGGTTTACACCAGCTGTATCGAATAGCGGGGTTTCTTGTGGTTGTGTGGGGTTCTCGGTTTTGAGAAACCCGAAAATCCCGGTTCGTTTAGTAAGTTGTCTCGTAGTTGATTCATCGATTGCATTGTTTCATTGAACATGCTTCTTGTTATTTCGAAAATGTTCTTCTCAAAGTAGTCATGGTCGCTCTTAACTGACTCATACTTCTTCAAGACCTCATGATTTGTCCGAAATTCATCCCAGAGGGATTGCAAAGCTTCGATGCGTTTGTTGAGGTAATCTATGGACTTTCTCTTCGCAGAATCCTTTTTGTAGTTAGTTTGCAGAGCCTTGATGTTCTCGTAGCTGCTTTGTTGCTTGGTTATAAGTTCTACAAACTCGACGTAGTCTTCTTTCGACATTGTTACTAGATAGTAGTTGGTTATAGGTGTTGTGTAGTTTCAATCGCAGTGGACGTTATCCCCGCAGATTATTCCTTGTTTACGGTTTTGTAGCGGCAGACGTAATCCCCGCAGGTTTGTAGCAGTAGACGTAATCTCTACCGGTTCGTAAGTTCGATGATTGTTTGTTGACTCACCTTTGTTTGTTGCTCGATGGATCAAAAGGACCAGTGAGGACCAAATGACCCAATCCGGCTCGAAGACCAAAAAGATGTTGGAGTATTTCGCCGTTGACGATCCTCCAGTAGTTGTTGTAGGTTGTAAAGGATAAACACCAAACCACTAAGTAACACTTTAAAATGTTTATTTGTAAATATAGAAAGTTATGTTTAGTTATCTGAGTCGCACTTATTATTTACTGACACAATACCGCGTGACGGAGGTGTAGTTACGACTAATTAATATGTAGAGTTTATTATGCAAAATGTATTTCGCTGTATGAGCATTATTGGCTCGTAATTAATGAATTGATTGGGATGGCGGAGTTGGTTGACGGTGTTTACAAATTGAATGTGAAACATTTGGATTGTTTGTTTACACCAGTTTCGGGGCGTGTATGGCATCGAAGATTTGCGCATTTGAATAGCACTGATCTTGACAAGATGAGAGATGGTGCAGTTATAGGGATGACATACACAGATAAGTCCCAAGTGAACCAAACGAACTGTGTTGTGTGCTGTGAAGGGAAGCAGGCACGGTTACCATTCTCGCAAACTGGTAACAGAAGTAAAGAACTGCTCCATATAGTGCATACAGATATTTGCGGTCCGATGGAAATAAAGTCAATTGGAGGATTCAAGTAGTTTTTGTTGTTTGTGGATGACAGAAGTAGAATAATCTTTGTCTATTTCCTCAAGACGAAGGATCAGGCTCTAGATCGGTTCAGAGCATTCAAGAATATGAGTGAGAACCAGACAGGGAAACGAATCAAGATCCTTAGGAGTGACAATGGGTTAGAGTTTTGCAATAAGCAGTTTGACAAATATTTGGAACAAGAAGGAATATTGCATCAGAAAACTAAACCATATACCTCACAGCAAAATGGAATGTCAGTCATCTACGAATATTTGGTAGTAAAGTTATGGTACACACACCAAAAGAAAAAAGACTCAAGTGGGATAAGAAAGCAACTCAATGTATTTTGGTTGGGTAATCAGATAATGTGAAAGGATATCGAGTGTACAATCCCAACAATAACACAATAACTACTAGTCGAGATATTGTCGTGATTGAGGAGGGGAATTGTGCTACTGAAGTTCCAGTGAACATAGTTGAATCGAGTCTTGATTTTGTGGTACCGGATGTTGGAGTTACACCAAAAACAGTGGGAGATGCAAGTGACAGTTTACCAGAAATGTCCAGAGAGTCCAGTTCCGGGGCAGATGAGGATGTAGCCAGCGGTTATCTAGGCAGAAGATGAGTTTGTTGATGTTCAAGAATTCCCCACTGCAGTTCCAGAGCATCCGGTAGTACCAAGAGAATCAGGTCTTGGGGAAAGGCCTCGTTGTGTTAGCTAAAAGCCAGAGAGGTATGGTTTCACTAGCATAAGTAGCAGTAGCGAAGTGGATTTTAATGAAATATCACTTCAGGAAGCTCTAAACGGACTAGAAAGTGCTCAGTGGTCTGAGGCTATGAAAGATGAGCTTAACTCATTTGATGAAAATGAAGCTTGGGAAGTTGTGAGCTTACCAGTTAAAAGTACCATTGTACCTTGTAAGTGGGTTTTCAAACGTAAGATAGATAGTGATAATAATGTAAGATATCAAGCAAGGTTAGTGGCAAAAGGTTTTGTTCAAAAACCTGGTATAGATTTTGACGAAACATTTTCTCCAGTGTTGAGGCATTCATCTTTAAGGCTGCTTTTTGCTTTGGCTGCTCAGATGAAGCTTGATGTCACACATCTTGATGTTAAGACAGCATTCTTGAATGGCTTCTTAAAGGAAACTGTTTACATGAAAATTCCAGTTGGTTTTGAATGTAATAATAGAGTAAACCTCAATAATAAAGTACTCAAACTTAAGAGAGCCATTTACGGACTGAAGCAGTCTTCGAGAGCCTGGTACCAAAGAGTTGATAGTTTTTTGGAGAAAGTAGGTTTCAAAAGGTCACAGTTAGAGCCTTGTCTTTATACCAAAATGAATGGTTTGGATAGAATATTTATTGCACTCTATGTCGATGATTTTTTTGTTTTTTTTTCAAATAATTCATTAGAAACTGAGAAAATTAAGGAAAACTTGTCATCTATCTTTAAGATAAAAGATATGGGTAATGTTAAACAATATTTAGGTATGAGAGTACACGTAGACAGAGGAAAAGGGATAGTTACTTTGGATCAGCAGCAGTATGTTGAAAAATTTACACAAAAATTCAATGTTCAGAATTGTAAAGCTGTTCGTACGCCAATTGAAACTAAATTAAGTTTAAGTAAAAGTGAACTCTGCAATACTCAACTGCCTTACCAACAGTTGATTGGATGCTTGATGTATTTAGCGGTTCTTACTAGGCCTGGCATAGTTTTTTCTATCAATTATTTGAGCCAGTTTAATAATTGCTACAATGATGAACATTGGGCTTATGCCAAAAGGGTTTTCAAATATTTTAAAACAACTAAAAGTTTTTGTTTAAATTATTCTGGCAGTGGTGGTTCCAAGTTGCATGCTTATGTAGATGCTGACTGGGCAAGTAACACACTAGATAGGCGCTCATATACAGGATTTTTCTTAACTCTTTCTGGAGGAGCTGTTTCGTGGGGAACTAGGAAGCAAGTTACTGTAGCCTTGTCCAGTACCGAAGCAGAATACATGGGTATATCAGATTGTTGTAAGGAGGCTATACATTAAGAAATTTACAATTTGAAATAACCAATGAATGGTATGTAATAACTGTTTTTAATGACAATCAGTCTGCGCAGAAGTTGGCAAATAATAATTGTTTGCATAAAAGGTCAAAGCATATTGACATTCGCTTTCATTTCTTTAGAGAGCATTTAATTATTAATATACTTAATTCGATTAGAATATTTACCAACTTCAGATATGCCTGCTGATATATTTACTAAGGGGTTAAATGTAGTCAAACATTATAAGTTTATAGAAATGTTAGGTTTAAATTGATAAGCCTAAGTTATTGTGTGTTATTGATTTCCCTTGTGTTATTTAGTTAAGTGGAAGTGTTGTATTTTATAACAAAATAACTCTTTAGTTTAAATAAGTTTTACAATATCTATGGCATGTGTCCGGTGACATACTTTTGAAAGAAGAATAAATAAAACTTCAGTTCGTTACCATCAAATTTTTGTTTCTTTGCTAGAGAAATAAAACAAGATTTTGAAAATGGACCGGCCCTCGAATACAGTGACGCGGGAGCGGCGCGGGGGCGGGCAACGAGCGGTGCACTTCAGTCAAGCGGTGACCGCCCGCGTTGCGCGTCTGCATTGTAGGTATAGTGTGGTATAGTGTTGTACATTTTTTTTGTGACGTATCAAAATGTCCTCGGACGTGCAAGAGCTAATTATTTCNAGATGACCGTGTGTGAGTTGTCCCAGGATATATTATTATTATTATTATTATTATTGTGTGTTATTGATTTCCCTAGTATTATTTAGTTAAGTGGGAGTGTTGTATTTTATAACAAAATAACTCTTTAGTTTAAAGAAGTTTTATAATATCTATGGCATGTGTCTGGTGACATACTTTTGAAAAAAAGAATAAATAAAACTTCAGTTTGTTACCATCAAATTTTTGTTTCTTTGCTAGACTAACCTTACCTGACCTAACTATGGTAAAACCAGAAAAAATAGCATGATCAGGAAATATTTCAAAATCAGAAAATATAGCAAAATCAGAAAATATTGCAAAATCGGAAAATATAGTTAAACCTTACCTAACCTAATCTTACTTGACCCAACTATAGATAGTAAAACCAGAAAAAATAGCATGATCAGGAAATATTGCAAAATCAGAAAATCAATCGCATTTTTATTTTCCGTATTGCACCTATCACTATTTATGATAAATGATATTTATTTTGCAAGTAGGTTAAACACAACACTTTTACACGTCAATCTTTTTTGGTCATTTTAAACTAGGCCGGTGTTTCCTAACTGACTACCCTGAGAAGAAACACTGAAACAAACTCAGAGGCCAAAGTCTCTTTCAAAGTCCATACATACAATCTGTACTGGTTAAATCATATGAGAACCATGTAAGTTAATGTCTGAGGTGGCCTTTTGAGGAAAGTGCTACACAGACAGATTTGAGTGGACCTGTCCAAACTGTGCAAGAATTTGTCAGTTATCGTGTAGCTTAAACTTAGAACTTTATGGAGCTCAATGATTTGCCGAACAATACCAAAGTAAGGACATTTGGGTAGACCGCATAAATAACTCAAACTGCCAGACTAACTCAAATGAAACCCTAATATGGTGGGCGATGTACATAGTCCTCACATTCACAATCAATACGTTATATGAGATCCATGCAGACCAGTGTCTGAAATGACTTTGTCTTTTCATCTCGTTGACTGGTAGATAATGCGTATGATTATAAGTCCGCCTCTGTACATTTGTGTGCTTCAAGTTCATTTTCCACTTACGGCCGGTTTCAATAACGTATCTACCTTTAACCAACTCTCAAATGAGCTACCAACAGTAGCTGAAACGCCATGTTACAAAGGCAAATATGACGTTTCAGCTACTTTTGGTAGGTAGCTAATTTGACGGTTAGTTATCTAAAGGTAGATACGTTATGGAGACCGGCCGTTATTGATTAATGGTAAAAAACTTTTTACAAAAAAATACAAACGGCTTCCAAATAAAAAACACCACAAAGTATAAAATAGGTAACTTTAATTTCGGCAGGCGGTGTTTTTTGTTGTTTCTTCGTTTTTTAAATAAAAGTTATTTTATACTTTGTAGTGTTTTTTTATTTGGAAGTCGGTTGTATTTTTTGGAAAAAGTTTTTTTTTCCCACATTTTAGTGGTACTCCACAACTAAATTGACATTATTCCCATAATGAGTGGTTGCGCTATTTGCCGTTAAGGAGTTAGTTACTTCGTGTGACTTCATCGTTCAGTGCAAACTGCGCATAGTGAAATATCTACTTTGCTTTGGTTATGAATTGATTTTGATGATTCTTTTTTTATTCGAAAGCCTATACTCCTGAGGTGGTCCCATTGGCACCAAGTCAGAATCTGATGATGGGATCTTAGGGAAATCGAGGCCAACCCTCATATTTCAAAAATTCAAATGCACATACAATGTTTTTCATGCACATACAATGTTTTTAACGCAATTCAGATAATTGTGCCTGGTAATCAACATCTCATCTTGGAATGGAATGAATAAGTTAGGATTTGATGCAAGGATCCTGATTTTTTCCTGAACGTATCAATTTTTTTTATAAGTAGGTACATGTCATCAAACATGTCAAAGTCAAAGTCAAAGTCAAAACGTTTATTTCAATTAGGCCATTAAACGGCACTTTTGAACGTCATCGTTTACAGTTCAGTAAAATAATAATGTAACATTAAAAAGTGACAAGTGACTCTACTGTCCATTCGGAAAGGTAGATTCTTATGGAGAAGAACGGACAAGAAAATAACACAATACCCCATGAAAGAAGTGTGGACTTTAGCTAATCTAAAAAATGAATGATCTAATTTGTCTTTATTTCTAGTATTAAAATTATGTCTATCACTAATTTTGCTAAAAAGATGTCGGTTTTTCCGCACATACATAATATTTTCATAAATGAATTGGCAATTTGTCATTTTGACTTCCTGTCCGAGAAGGACCCTCCACAACTCTCCATCCTGTTACAATAGCTAGAGAATGTATAATTGTAGATTGTTTATCATGAATTAATGTTGTTACGTTGCGGTACCTACAATCATTGTTTTGACACGGAAATACTTGGCCCGCTTACAAAACGCGATCGTACGATATTTGTTTACAAATCGCGGCTCGTCGGTGACTGGTCGCGTGAGAGGTGTGAGCGGTGGTGTGGCGCCCACCGCCCGCCGCCCGCTCCGCGCCTTTGCGTCTCTGCGCCAACGTCGTCAACTCCGCACCAGCTGAGAGCATTCGTCGTATTCTAAACATTGTCAAAACATGTTTTGATAAAATACTGCTATATAATTCGCAAGCGTTGTTTACAACAGTTCAGTGTACATTTGAATCTTGCTCGATGACAAACTCTCGGCTAAGATTACATTCATTGTTTGTAAACAAAAGCTGTTAAAAGTTCACAAAAAAACAGTCTCAAACTTTTTATAAACCAGGAAGTGATAATGGATTATTTATAATTATTAGTGAATTTGAAAGTGAAGTAGGTCATCACTATTCTACGTTCCATTTTAAGGGGACAAGTTGGGATTTGGTTTGACAAAATTGATAAAAAATATCTTAGTTTTTAACCAAAAGGGCATCTAAGTTTTGGAAAATAACTTAAACAATGTCTTACATGTTATAAATTTATACTAAGTACAGTAAGTGTTAACTACAATCAAGGAGTTGTGAGAGTAGTGACAATATTTGAAGTACAAAACGCAAAACGAAACGTTTTTTGATTTGTTTTGATTTGCTCAAGTTGGTAGCACTGCGCGAAGATCGTCCGATTTGACGTCATGTAAACCTGTCATTGATTTATTTATATTTTTGCGAATTTTAACTCGCGGAGCCAAGGTTTTGCGCAAAAATCAGACATTATCGTATATAACCGTGGTGAGAGCAGACGGCACATTGCTAAATATAAATTTACATTCAAAGGTGACTGGATATCGTCTGTGAGACAACAAAGTACCTAATAGAACCTAGTTTTGACAAAACATTGGCGTTGAACGTAGTTATAAAGTGTGTACATAGAGCGCGCGGTGCAACGAACGAGTGCTCGACAGTTCTAGAAGCTGCTGGTTTCGTCGCTCTACCTGGTGTGTTATCTCGTGCGTGAAGATGTCGTCGCTGGGCGGACAGTGGCGCGTGATCCGGCACTACCTGTCGCTCAGCAACCTCAACGCGGAGGTGGAGAAGCTGGTGCAGCGGATCAAGCCCGCTTCACCCGAGCAGTGGGACAGTACGTACTACTACCAACTTCATAATAAACACAAATACTTTGTTGTGGTTGATTCTCTGTCGAATCACTGGTATAGTCATGATAAAGTGACCACAAACATGGCTGCTTGTTCAGGGTTCACGCGAGAATATTGACACACTGACATGATTCAGTGGTGACTGAAACATTGTTCAGCTGTTACTTGAAATATATTTGTTCCTCATGAAACAATTTAATCAATCAGTAGCTACTTTAAAGTAACAGTAACAGTATTAGAAATTGTAAAACATTCCCAATAGGCATTTTCATAAAAAAAATAAAGAATGTCAAATACTACATTAAACTAAATAATATACCTATATGTTTTACAAAAACCATAATGTGGCTTTTCTTAGTTTTTACTGAAACTTATTTTACTTAAATAATACTATTTAATCTACTTAACATTTCCATTGTGATAGATTTAATACGGAGGTTTGAGAAGGTGGTGGCAGTCCGCCTGTCCTCTGTCACTCAAGTAGACAAGACACAAATACCTGACAATAAAGTCAAATTCACGACTGTTGAAGAAAGCACTAAAGTCGTGTCTCCAACCACCAAGGAAGGCCCACCAGCACAAACTGAGAGCAAGCCCAAGGAAGTGGTGGTTCCTGGTGTGGGCTCCGAGTTGAGCATAGAGAGCCTGTGGCAGGGACTGCGCCTCAAGAAAGACATTCAGCTGGGCAAGATCTCTGAGCCCACGTGGAAGGAGCAGAAACACACCGTGTCCAAGGTAAGACACTCCATGCATTCAACAAGATAACTAGGTTAACAGGCATCAACTTGTGATAAAAAATTGATATTGTGGAAGTAGAAGGATGACAGTTTTATTTTGTCTGCCCCTACACCCACCTGACCCAGCTCTATTTGACTGTATTAAAACACTTTGTTTACACTGTAGATAGACACAGTCTTGAATTATAATATTATTAGTTAGGTAACACTGCGTACAATGATGAACACTGATTATTCCAGTTATTGCATGCTTTGCTGTTATTATTGCACCATTACTCAATGTTTTTTTAAATCAGTAAAGTAAACAAACATGTTATGGTCATATTTATGATATTGTTTTATTGATAATCTAAACTAATATTTTAAGAGGAAAGATTTGTTTGTTTGTTATGATATGGCTCAGATTTTAAAAATTCTTTCACCATTAGAAAGCTACATCTTCACGAAGTAACATAGGCTATATTTAATTCCAGAAGTAATTAGGGATCCCTACTAAAACTAGAAGAATGTAACCCAAGGTGTAAAAAAAATTTTCATAAAATGTCTTTCGCTGCGAAAACTATTGATGATACATAAAAATGATGTACTACATAATTAAAGTACTCATTATTACCTTGACAAAATCCGCGAGGCTGTTTGTCTAACTATTATGGTTAAGTCACAATGACCGCTTGTTGTTAAAATTATTCAATCAAAGCCCAGTTGGAAGGAAAAAGTGATAATTTTGATATCAAGATATTAATCCTTTTCCATTTAAATGCTTTGATAATTAAGGTTGATTATGTACATGTAAATTACACTTTAAATTATTTAAATCGGACCTTTTGTTTCAAAGTTATGACGGGTATAAAAATGCTCTAAGTAAGAAAAATGTTGCGGTTTGAGCGAACTGGGGAGAATCTTAATGCTGGGTCTGATGAAGTTGAAACATTAATGATTTGGATATATAAGAATAACAAATATTTGGATTTTTCGAAAATAATCCCGTTAAGGGGCGAAAAGGAGTGATGAAGTTTTTAGGGGAGGACATTATTGCTTACTTCAATTTACGTGGAAATTGGAATGAACCAACTAAAAGTGGGATATTTGAAAGAGATCTAACAATTTTTACATAATCAACCCCTGATGGGGTGAACGGGGTGAATAGCTGATCATGAGACCGTTGAATTTTCCAAAACTTGAAGTTTGTGGAGTACCTACCTACTAAATCCGCGCGAACGAAGTCTCGGCCGAAGTGCTAGTTCTTATATAAACTAGGATAGCAGTTTTATCATTTCAACATTTAACATAAAAGTATTTTTAACTCAGTAGCAGTATAATATTTGCCATAATTTTAACTGTAGGTAACAAATAGTCTGCCAGGGTTGCGGAATTTGTTCGAAAGAGTCACCGCGGCCCTGGAACGCAAAGGTCTTTAGAAGGAACACGGATGGGTTGATGATTTCCCAACCTTAAAAAAAAAAAAAGGTAACAAATAGTAGATCAGAACAGTTGATTTATTACAATGTTTTCCGGTGTCCCCCCAAATCAGTAAACACTAAAAATAGGCAGATGAACAAAAATGTTCTTGAAAATAAAACTGGTCACTGCCTAGTGTCTCAAAACAACAAAATAGTAAACAAACACACAACAGTGCCACACTTCACCTGTCTGTGCAACGGATAGCTGTTGTTGTATCATGTTATCAATATTATGTGACAAGTGACGAGATGTGATGCACGCCGCGGCCGCGAGCTGCGGGCTGAGCAGCGAGTGATAACGCCGATAGTGGCGATAGTCCGGAGAAATGATCTCAACATGCTTTCATAAATGTTCGTGGTGCGTAGGCATGTCTCCACACCACAAATAACTACAGAAGGTCAGCTCCATACAAACAATGTTCATACAATCATATCATACTATCAGGTAAATGTATTCCTACTGCCGTTGTTTTGCTGCAAATTAAATCCATTTCCATATTGTCTATACCTACAATGACAGATGAACAATGGCGCTTTTGATTTAAATAAACAGAAAGTTAAAGTTGGTAAACAAAGAATTTCCTTGATTGTACATGACAATTAACACTGAGATAAATTGATATGAATGTTGGCTTGTAAAGACTTTCTATACGCTTGTATAATGTGGCGCGTTAACCGTGTCAACTGTTATCTAATCATCACTCACGAAATTCGCCGGTGATTTTACCTACGCAACACGGGCGTACTTATGACCATAACAACATCGTACACGCACTGCTCAGACGCACATAGAACACCAGTGATCAGTCGGAGCCGCTTGTCTAGCGCGGACTTATAAATAGATGGGAGAAATGGGTCGCTAGTCGCTACGTCACGTACGGCGGTCAACGGCGATGAGCCAGGCGGCGCACGGCTGAAAATCGGCTTTCAATTACTTAGGGATTTCAATTTGCAAGTGCCGGATTTTTCGCCGGATATAGCTTCTATTAGTCATTCATTACTATAGGTAAGTATACAAAAATTACACCCGAGTTAATTCTGCTCAAAAACGAAGGAATTATACTTTTTTTACGAAAAATTTGTATGAAGCTAAGTAGTATAAAAAATCTAATTATCTCTTAAACGGAAAGTTAAACACGAATATCCTTACAGGTGATTATAGTGCTAATTATTTATGATTTTTTGTCGCCGATTTGCCGGGAAAAAAAAAAAAAAAAAAATTTAATTCAGACCTTGATCCATATTTTGTTAGTATTATACAAACTTATGAGCTATGTTAGTACAAAAATATTAAAAGTTTTTTTTTCTTTTTAATTCATATATCTGTTGCACTCACCTGACGCACCGGGTGCATGCACATGTACATGCACCCAATGCGCCATGATGGTGCAACACGGCTTATCACTAATGACCCCCAGAATGCTGTTGACGCTCCCACGCACTCTGTGCATCATGGACGCAATCCTTTTTAACCCCCGACGCAAAAGAGGGGTGTTATAAGTTTGACGTGTCTGTTTGTCTGTGTGTCTGTCTGTGTGTCTGTTTGTCTGTCTGTCTGTCTGTCTGTCTGTCTGTCTGTCTGTCTGTCTGTCTGTCTGTCTGTGGCATCATAGCGCCCGAACCACTGAACCGATTTCAGTTTAGTTTTTTTTGGATGAAAGGAGACTTAATCGAGAGTGTTCTTAGCTATGTTTTATAAAAATCGATTGAGCCGTTTAAGAGTTATGGTGGGTTAAAGTGGGGATGGAAGAACCAAAATTCTACAAATGTGCCCAAAATGGTTGTCAAATGAAAGATAAGATATTTAAAAAACCCCCGACACAAAAACCTACCTAAAAAAAGTACGAAATAATAATTTGATTTATTTAACAACCTGTACATAAAAACTAAAACACCGCTAAAAATATTAATAATAATTACAACAAAATATTAGTTAGGAAGAATCTAAGTACCTACCTATTAATATTTCTACAAAGAAAACGTCGCGTCGGGGGGACCGTTTCTAAATATTTTACTACTCATCGTGGTAGCTTTGTTGTAAATACTTACTAATATTTAGAAACGGTCCCCCCGACGCGACGTTTTCTTTGTAGAAATATTAATAGGTAGGTACTTAGATTCTTCCTAACTAATATTTTGTTGTAATTATTATTAATATTTTTAGCGGTGTTTTAGTTTTTGTGTACAGGTTGTTAAATAAATCAAATTATTATTTCGTACTTTTTTTAGGTAGGTTTTTGTGTCGGGGGTTTTTTTAAATTTTTAATTTAAGTTTTTTGCAGTATGGTGTTGTAATATGCCGTTTTTTTCTTAAAATCGTCAATATATTTTACATATGAAACTAAGCTAAGAAAATCGATATGTTGGTACCCAAATATTATGAATATATAAAACAAGAAAAATATTAAAAAAAAATCTGTTTATTGTTTTTTTGTGACATACCTACTTATTATTTCAATAAAACAGAGGTTACAAAATTATTATTTAAGTACTATATACAGTTATATTACATACAAAATAATTTGATAACTAATTTATGGAATTAAGCCTTATGGAATTAGCCCGCTGGCCTTGTTCACGTCTAGCCTGCACAATCTTCGGAACTCTTTAATGTGAACTGCGATCTCCGGCATCGAAGAGTCACAACGTGGTACGAAATGAATTACTTGCAAAGAGAGATGCAAATAAATTTGCTTTCTTAGTTGCAGTGTAAAGTAGGCCGACAAAAATTCGTTTCAACCGTGTTTGAAGGGACCAGAACTGTTTACTTCCTGGAGGTAGCGATGCTAGTTTGGCCCCGATACGTCCGACATGGTCAAAACGTGCCCCACGTAGAACTCGCTTGCAGGACTTAGCGGCAGAATGAAAAGCTATTTTCCTCGCGCGAAGCCTGCTGCTCCTAACTTTTTGGTCGCGGGGCTTGATCCAGGCTTGGTAGGCAGACTCTTTTCGGGCCTCAGCGTGGGCGCATTCTGCATTATACCAAGGCCGGGATTTGTGACCGAGTGGGATGTCGGAGAATGGAATAAAATATTCCATCCCCAGCCGAATCACGTCCGCAATCACGTCAGCACAACAAGACGGGTCACTCGAGGAGAAGCACACATGCCGCCATGGATATGACGCAAAAAAGTGCCGCATCTCATCCCAATCTGCTGACTCGTATCGCCATACTCGTCTCGTGCCTCTAGGGCTCTCATCTGGAGGAGAGCAGGTCGACACGGATTTCACCAGGCAGTGGTCAGACGTTCCCAGCGGGGCTGAGACCGATACTGAATGACTGTCCGGATCAGTTGTCAGCAGAAGGTCCAAGCAATTGGGTGTATGTCCGTCAACATCCGGTACCCGCGTTGCCACATTCGCCAGCTGGGTTAGATCTAAGGCTTGCAGTGTAATCCTAGCCGATGAATCCGTCACTGACACTGATTGCATCGGAGGGTAGCAATCAAGCTTAGTTTGTTGCACTTTATAGTACAATAGATAAATATCCTTAGCACCTTCCCGAATGGCAGCCTCTCGCAACTTAATATATTGCTACTTTGTAGTATAGTTTTAGTGAAAAAAGCAATCCAATCGCTTTCTCTGCCGTAAATATGTCTGTTTTCGCTGGTTTCTTAAGTGTTACATTAGTTTTAACGGCTGCTTCAGGATTTTTCATAATATTTCGATCACAGATGCTATATCTCCATGCCCTTCTTCTTTTAACCGTGCTGCAGCTGCATATGCCAATTCACTGGAATCTTCGCCTGATTTTTTGTCGAAGATCTGATGATGTATGATCATCAGATCTTCTCTTTTTCTGTTTCCTTCCCAGATCTTCGAATGGTGTTCGTTACCTTTTTGTCATTGTGCCAACGGACGATGATGTCGACGGTTTTTGAGAGACTGAGGGTGCTCTTGGTATCTCATCAACTGTTGGTTCTTGATTAACTAAAGTTTGCACACAACTTGGCTAATCAATATTTGCTTCCAACCAATTTCCGTATAGTCTTCTGAAATTATCAAGGAATCGGTTGATTTCTGCCACCTACGAAAAGTGGCTCGCGTAAATCTCCGATAATTTTTTTTGAGAGTTACACGATCTTCGACAGAAAGGCAATCGCCTATGCGGGATACAACTGCACCCAACAATACTTAATGATTAAATGAAGTACTCTCACTTTGTAGAAGAACAAACAAGTCTAAATTGGTGATTAAACTTTCCATTTTATGATTTTATAGTCGCAGATCAAAGATTTAGTGTTAGCAGTTACACAGTTGTAAAAAATCAAAATTTTAGCTCTTATTGCAAAATGCCGATAATAAGTTAACTACCCTCATTAGTTTTACAAGATGTGCTAATGAAAATTTATAATCGTCAATAACAATACTTAGAACACAACTTATCAACAATAATTTGTTGATAAGTTGTGTGCTTACTTATCAGAAAAAGGTGAATGTAGTCCATAGTCGGCATTGTTGTGAGATATTGCAAATCATTAAATCACCTATTAAGACTTATTAGAAGACCAAATCAGTGTAGTTACTTAATCACTTCTTTTCAGACTCACTAGAAGACTAAAAAATTTGCAATTTGGTATTTTGGTTGTATGCAAAGTTTTAAAACTCATTTTGTGTTAATAAATATCTAGCGCAAACATAGTTGTCTACGTGTGGGTGTACTATAAACCTCTGCCTACTCCTTCGGAGATGTAGGGGTGATGCTATTTTATGTTACGTGTTGTTTAAAGTCTGTGTTCTTCAACATAAACACTAAAAGGAATCGTTTCATATGTATAAATAAATAAAAATATTTTGACGATTTAAAAAAAAACGACATAATGTTTTTCGGCAAATCCTTGACAAAAAAAATCATAAATAGAGATTAGATTTTTAGATTTTTCATACCAGCTTCATACAATTTAAAAAAATATATAATTCCTTCGTGTTTTAGCAGAATTAACTCGGGTGTAATTTTTGTATATAGTAATGACTAATAGAAGCTATATCCGGCGAAAAATCCGGCACTTGCAAATTGAAATCCCTAAGTCATTGAAAGCCGATTTTCAGCCCACCGTGCGGCGGCGCGCGGCGGTGCAGGGGCGGACGTCCCTATATTCGGTAGTATGCGGAAGACATTACTGGAACTAAATATTGCTTTCGAGATGAAAAAAGATGTGAAAATGATACGTGAATGAGCTCAAGAGATGCTCTTGGCTAATTGATAAGTTAACGGTCGCAAGGTTGGATCTGCCAGGTGAAGCATCGCTTGCCGATGTCGGGCCACGTATGGGTGACCATCCGATACGTACCGAGACTCCTTGCCCCAGTAAGCATCTTGATATTCAGCTGCAAAAGGCTAAGCAGATTGATTGAGTGCTCCACGGATGCAAGTCTTACAAGAAGTGACAGTAGGTGTAGGTAATACTAATAACGTCGACTTCTTGTTATTGTCAAAAACTATATTTCTATGTTTAAATGGAATTGTTGTTGAAATTGTTCACACATTGCTTAGCACGTGTGTGGGTAATTGAAGCCGTGATCAAAACATGTTTGTGCATCTACCACTCCTATCAGTCTGGCACTGTTGCCAGAGCGCGAACTAAATTCAATACAACTATGTTATGTAAGTAAGTGCGCAGTTTTTCAGCGCAGTGACTAAGTACACTGATGTGCAGTGATTTATTTACGACTAGCTCCAGCGGCTTCGCCCGCGTGACTTACAGAAATTATCCCAAAGGAATATACTCCCTGGACATAAAGTAATCTGTTGTGTGTGTATTTCATCCAGATCCGTTCAGTCGTTCTCAGTTCAATTCAATTCATTTATTCAATAACGATTTTTACATCGTGATTCGAGTATCAAAAATCCATCTATCCAAACTTACGCACTTATAACAGTAGTTAGATTAACTAGAAGTGCGTCGTGGGGGACACGCCTATCACTACATATCAGTTCGGGAAATTACAACCGAGATAAAGTTTGACAACACATACGACGCACATTTTGAACAGCCTTGAGATTGTTGTGCAAATCGCTCGACTGCCAACTCAGGAAATGTTTTGCAGAAATACTTTGACGACGTAACTTAAGTCACCTGTTTTATTTACATCGGTGAAACAAATAAATAAGGCTAGATATTATATGTATGGGCTAGATCAATTCTTGAAATAAGCTTACTAATAGAAATGATGTGTCTCGACGCGTTAGCTGGGTTGACGCGGTGACTGGCAGCTTGCCACCCACCACACTGTATTGTTTGATACATGCTTTAAGTGTAGGTTCGCTAACTTTCTAGTATTCTCCATCATAGTAGGCAATAATATAATGTTTCTAATCTATGGCTCTGCTAGGCTTAAATTATGTTTTGAACCAATAAGCCCTTAGTCGATTATTCGCTGATCGTGACAACGACACACATGTATGTTTTCCCACTTAGCGTTTAACAAACGCCATCGAGTGCTCCTAGCTTGAGTCAGTTCCCATTCTAATCGGATGCATGCGGCTATGTAACTTACCTATGTGTACCAGTGTTTGACATGGCGAGACTGTCTGTCTGATCTCCGCTACCGTTTCGATCTTGGGTTTGTTTGTAGCCCTGAAGAGAGCTCAGTGAGTAGTTTAACTTCATGTAGACGAATGCTTGTTCCAGTCGTCGATCCACTCGCGCACGGCGTACGTGATCAGCGCGGTGCTGGGCGCCGCGAGTGCGGAGAGCGTGCTGGCGCGCGCCGAGAGCCTCGTGGAGCACCTGCACGCCTACCCCGAGGCGCGCGACTTCGCCATCAAGGTAAGCACTATCATCAATTAAGACAAGCGCACTACGAGACCAAAACCCATCTCCATTACACCCGTTCTTGCTTGCAGTGTTTTTGCAATGGTGCAATACGGAACTAAAATCATTTTTTTGGCACTTTCAATCCTGATATTGTCGTAAATTGAACGGTGTTGCCGAAACGCCATAATGGCCTGGAATTGTGCAATTAATGCCTATGTAAGCATTTTAAGGACATTTTGGGAATAAGAAGTAGCGCAACAATGTCACAAGCAGCATGTCTGTCTGTTAGTCGTATTCACTACGTATCAGGAGCCACGTGTACTGTTGTCATGAAGTGTAATAGCTGTAGCTCCTTCCCAGTACCTACAGTTGTCAGTTAATAAGAAGTAGCGCAACAATGTCACAAGCAGCATGTCTGTCTGTTAGTCGTATTCACTACGTATCAGGAGCCACGTGTACTGTTGTCATGAAGTGTAATAGCTGTAGCTCCTTCCCAGTACCTACAGTTGTCAGTTAATAAGAAGTAGCGCAACAATGTCACAAGCAGCATGTCTGTCTGTTAGTCGTATTCACTACGTATCAGGAGCCACGTGTACTGTTGTCATGAAGTGTAATAGCTGTAGCTCCTTCCCAGTACCTACAGTTGTCAGTTAATAAGAAGTAGCGCAACAATGTCACAAGCAGCATGTCTGTCTGTTAGTCGTATTCACTACGTATCAGGAGCCACGTGTACTGTTGTCATGAAGTGTAATAGCTGTAGCTCCTTCCCAGTACCTACAGTTGTCAGTTAATAAGAAGTAGCGCAACAATGTCACAAGCAGCATGTCTGTCTGTTAGTCGTATTCACTACGTATCAGGAGCCACGTGTACTGTTGTCATGAAGTGTAATAGCTGTAGCTCCTTCCCAGTACCTACAGTTGTCAGTTAATAAGAAGTAGCGCAACAATGTCACAAGCAGCATGTCTGTCTGTTAGTCGTATTCACTACGTATCAGGAGCCACGTGTACTGTTGTCATGAAGTGTAATAGCTGTAGCTCCTTCCCAGTACCTACAGTTGTCAGTTAATAAGAAGTAGCGCAACAATGTCACAAGCAGCATGTCTGTCTGTTAGTCGTATTCACTACGTATCAGGAGCCACGTGTACTGTTGTCATGAAGTGTAATAGCTGTAGCTCCTTCCCAGTACCTACAGTTGTCAGTTAATAAGAAGTAGCGCAACAATGTCACAAGCAGCATGTCTGTCTGTTAGTCGTATTCACTACGTATCAGGAGCCACGTGTACTGTTGTCATGAAGTGTAATAGCTGTAGCTCCTTCCCAGTACCTACAGTTGTCAGTTAATAAGAAGTAGCGCAACAATGTCACAAGCAGCATGTCTGTCTGTTAGTCGTATTCACTACGTATCAGGAGCCACGTGTACTGTTGTCATGAAGTGTAATAGCTGTAGCTCCTTCCCAGTACCTACAGTTGTCAGTTAATAAGAAGTAGCGCAACAATGTCACAAGCAGCATGTCTGTCTGTTAGTCGTATTCACTACGTATCAGGAGCCACGTGTACTGTTGTCATGAAGTGTAATAGCTGTAGCTCCTTCCCAGTACCTACAGTTGTCAGTTAATAAGAAGTAGCGCAACAATGTCACAAGCAGCATGTCTGTCTGTTAGTCGTATTCACTACGTATCAGGAGCCACGTGTACTGTTGTCATGAAGTGTAATAGCTGTAGCTCCTTCCCAGTACCTACAGTTGTCAGTTAATAAGAAGTAGCGCAACAATGTCACAAGCAGCATGTCTGTCTGTTAGTCGTATTCACTACGTATCAGGAGCCACGTGTACTGTTGTCATGAAGTGTAATAGCTGTAGCTCCTTCCCAGTACCTACAGTTGTCAGTTAATAAGAAGTAGCGCAACAATGTCACAAGCAGCATGTCTGTCTGTTAGTCGTATTCACTACGTATCAGGAGCCACGTGTACTGTTGTCATGAAGTGTAATAGCTGTAGCTCCTTCCCAGTACCTACAGTTGTCAGTTAATAAGAAGTAGCGCAACAATGTCACAAGCAGCATGTCTGTCTGTTAGTCGTATTCACTACGTATCAGGAGCCACGTGTACTGTTGTCATGAAGTGTAATAGCTGTAGCTCCTTCCCAGTACCTACAGTTGTCAGTTAATAAGAAGTAGCGCAACAATGTCACAAGCAGCATGTCTGTCTGTTAGTCGTATTCACTACGTATCAGGAGCCACGTGTACTGTTGTCATGAAGTGTAATAGCTGTAGCTCCTTCCCAGTACCTACAGTTGTCAGTTAAGGTACTGATCCTCTTGGAGAGTTTAACTGTTCTCTGCTGTGAACCTCTTGTATGTAGAAAGACACTAACTGTGTAAATGCCACCATTAATATAATGGGTATTAAATTTTTCACGAAAAATCTTGAATGGAAACAGGGAGAGCCAATCATAGGAAAACACAAAAGAACATCAGATTCTTCATAATTATATTTGAACGTCACAGTAGACAATAGTTTATTCAATCCAAGACTAGATAGATAATAATATGGTAGATACAATAATAACTCTGCCAAGTTCATGAATAGCGTGATTAGCTCTGAATCATTTATTGTAATTATTATTAATATTTCATTAATATCACCACGAGATAACTTCATCTGATAGCTTGTCATACACGTCACAGTTACCGATTGGTTTGCTAGCTTTAGCTTATGTGAACAAATACGCCGGCGAGTGCGTATGTGGTCGCCAGTTCGACACAAGCTGGTATACTGTAGGACTGTAGGTGCGTGACCTTCATGGCGCTACGTTTTCAGACAATCGCTCGTCACTATAAATGAAGGAACAGCCGACTGCCGAAATTAAAGTTATTTTATACTTTGTAGTGTTTTTTATTTGGAAGTCAGTTGTATTTTTTTGTAATATTTTTTTTCTATTTATGATGGATGATTAGATAAAACGGCAAACTAAATTAGGTCTGCCCATGACTCTAGTGACAGATCGTCGCTGGGCAAAATAAAATTGTCATCTGAAAGTTAGCCGAATGACGGAAAGGGAGCCGCCGCGCGCCGTGGGCCAGGAGCCCGCTGAAGATGGCAGGACAACCGAGTCTGCTTCATGATGGGGTAGCAACGTTAGCTCACGGAGTGGACTGGGCAAGGTCGCATGCCTAAATTTGCGCAGCAGCGGGATAGTTGAGCTGATGTGATAGTATATATTATTGTTTACCGACGCGCGCTCGTTGTAGCTGTCAGTAGCCAGTGCGGGCGAGTACGCCCGCACCGGATGCAGCCACTGTTGTAATGTGACGCACTACGTAACGTAGCTATCATTCGTACCACGGTGGCGCCACTGTTGTTATGTGACGCACTATGTACCTATCGCACCATTCATGCACGGTGCACGCACTCTGCTTATCTGTTGACTATCAACTTACATTGTAAGTAAATTCAAACTACAACCAACTGTCAGTCTTTGGCAGCCGTATGAAATGGTTTATAATACTGAAAATGTAGATAATTGGGTCAACAATTAATCGTGACTGTACACAACATGAACAATCATCATTATGTCAGCAGAAGATAGAGTTCCCTTAAGCTTGGGACGGGTGCGTCTATTTCGTAACCACGCTCCATCGCTCTTTGCTACCATGCTCACTTCTGATAAATCTCCTTTGCAGTAACGTGGAATAAGTTTGATGTACGATGTTTATATTATAGGAGGGCGCGGTGCGTGCACTGCTGCGGGTCCAAAACGACCTGGACTCGACGGACGCGCTGGGCAAGCAGATCGACGGCGTGGTGAAGGAGGCGCTGGCGCTGGTGGGCTGGTGCGCGCCGCCGCGCGGCCCGGGCGCCAACATCCTCAGCATCGACGGCGGCGGCATCCGCGGCATCATNATCATCGCCATCGAGGTGCTGCGCCACCTGGAGCGCCTCACGGGCCGCCGCGTGCACGAGCTGTTCGACTACATCGTGGGCGTGAGTACGGGCGCCATCATCGCCGCCGTCATCGGCAGCGGCGTGGGCACGCTGGACACGGCGCGCCACATGTACTACACGCTCTCGCGCGAGATGTTCGGCAACACCTCGCTGCTCGGTGAGACTCAACACGACTGCTACACTTGTAGTAGGAAAGTTCATTACAGGTCGGGTAGTAATAACATGAGCATGTTTGTGCGCAGGCGGCGGCGCGCGGCTGATGTGGACGCACTCGTACTACGACACGAACGCGTGGGAGAAGATGCTGCAGGACAACCTACGCGACTGCACGCTCACGCAGTGTAACCGCAACAATGCGCCCAAGGTAACGTCCCAAAGCTATGCATGCCTGCTACTTATTGATTGAATTAGGATCATTCAATCAATAAGTAAATCGTGTTAAAAAAACACTCTTGATTTTATGTTGTTTTATTATTATATTTCCCATTTTTTATACTGACGCCACACATCAGGTTTTAGAAGTTCGGTTTTGTAAGATTGTGGAACGGACACTTATTTACATGGCAAGGTATATTCTCTTTCTGTAGAGTTCGGAGCTCACGTTTCGCTTCCCGCAGCTGGCGGTGGTGTCGTGCGTGGTGAACAATGGGTCGCGGCTGACGCCGTTCCTGTTCCGCAGCTACTCGGTGGGCTGAGGGTTAGGTACCAGGCGCACATAAGTTCCGTGGAGCTCACGTTTCGCTTCCCGCAGCTGGCGGTGGTGTCGTGCGTGGTGAACAATGGGTCGCGGCTGACGCCGTTCCTGTTCCGCAGCTACTCGGTGGGCTGAGGGTTAGGTACCAGGCGCACATAAGTTCCGTGGAGCTCACGTTTCGCTTCCCGCAGCTGGCGGTGGTGTCGTGCGTGGTGAACAATGGGTCGCGGCTGACGCCGTTCCTGTTCCGCAGCTACTCGGTGGGCTGAGGGTTAGGTACCAGGCGCACATAAGTTCCGTGGAGCTCACGTTTCGCTTCCCGCAGCTGGCGGTGGTGTCGTGCGTGGTGAACAATGGGTCGCGGCTGACGCCGTTCCTGTTCCGCAGCTACTCGGTGGGCTGAGGGTTAGGTACCAGGCGCACATAAGTTCCGTGGAGCTCACGTTTCGCTTCCCGCAGCTGGCGGTGGTGTCGTGCGTGGTGAACAATGGGTCGCGGCTGACGCCGTTCCTGTTCCGCAGCTACTCGGTGGGCTGAGGGTTAGGTACCAGGCGCACATAAGTTCCGTGGAGCTCACGTTTCGCTTCCCGCAGCTGGCGGTGGTGTCGTGCGTGGTGAACAATGGGTCGCGGCTGACGCCGTTCCTGTTCCGCAGCTACTCGGTGGGCTGAGGGTTAGGTACCAGGCGCACATAAGTTCCGTGGAGCTCACGTTTCGCTTCCCGCAGCTGGCGGTGGTGTCGTGCGTGGTGAACAATGGGTCGCGGCTGACGCCGTTCCTGTTCCGCAGCTACTCGGTGGGCTGAGGGTTAGGTACCAGGCGCACATAAGTTCCGTGGAGCTCACGTTTCGCTTCCCGCAGCTGGCGGTGGTGTCGTGCGTGGTGAACAATGGGTCGCGGCTGACGCCGTTCCTGTTCCGCAGCTACTCGGTGGGCTGAGGGTTAGGTACCAGGCGCACATAAGTTCCGTGGAGCTCACGTTTCGCTTCCCGCAGCTGGCGGTGGTGTCGTGCGTGGTGAACAATGGGTCGCGGCTGACGCCGTTCCTGTTCCGCAGCTACTCGGTGGGCTGAGGGTTAGGTACCAGGCGCACATAAGTTCCGTGGAGCTCACGTTTCGCTTCCCGCAGCTGGCGGTGGTGTCGTGCGTGGTGAACAATGGGTCGCGGCTGACGCCGTTCCTGTTCCGCAGCTACTCGGTGGGCTGAGGGTTAGGTACCAGGCGCACATAAGTTCCGTGGAGCTCACGTTTCGCTTCCCGCAGCTGGCGGTGGTGTCGTGCGTGGTGAACAATGGGTCGCGGCTGACGCCGTTCCTGTTCCGCAGCTACTCGGTGGGCTGAGGGTTAGGTACCAGGCGCACATAAGTTCCGTGGAGCTCACGTTTCGCTTCCCGCAGCTGGCGGTGGTGTCGTGCGTGGTGAACAATGGGTCGCGGCTGACGCCGTTCCTGTTCCGCAGCTACTCGGTGGGCTGAGGGTTAGGTACCAGGCGCACATAAGTTCCGTGGAGCTCACGTTTCGCTTCCCGCAGCTGGCGGTGGTGTCGTGCGTGGTGAACAATGGGTCGCGGCTGACGCCGTTCCTGTTCCGCAGCTACTCGGTGGGCTGGCGCACGCGCTCGGTGTTCCCGGGCACGTCGCGTGCGCGCCTGTGGCACGCCGTGCGCGCCTCGGCCGCCGCGCCCACCTACTTCGACGAGTTCCGGCTCGACGGACTATTGCATCAGGTATCCACACAATTGTATTCACTATCAACTTTATTTTTTCCATAAATTAAAATCATAATTCTCTTTCTTTGTCAATGCTTAGCAATCAAGTTGCCTCACTGAAATATATCTTTAATTATTCGAATGTGATCAAGTTTTTTTCCGAGATGAGAATATATCCTGACGATCTTTCTATTGTCAATGACACGGAATAGATATTTAATGGAGTGACAGATTTTTTTTCTAAACCTAATCCTACTTTTAGTTTGTTCATACCAATTTCCACATATTTTTTTCTTAATACTTCCATCAGAATCAGAAAACATTTATTTGCAAAAAAAAAATTTGGAAAACAAAACATAGTTTTGATGGTGTAAAGGGAAAAAAAATAGGATCCAGTACGTTGTGCCGTATGGCATGCAACATATAATAATCATAAGTATTGCCAATCTATATTAATCAATCATTGTCAGGTACTTAATCAGTTTTAAATGTCTTATTCTTAAAAGTCAAATTAACCGGAAAACCAATAGTCATACATTACGCTACATTAAATAAGAAATTTAACAAAATAAAATATTATTGTGCAATGTCATAGGGTGCTATCATTTAAAAAGTCACTGACAGCTTAATAGCATTTATCAATCAATAGTTTTGTTAATTTCTTTTTGAAAAAATTAGTTGTATCATATTTTATGTCATTAGGTATTTTATTGTAAATAACTGGTCCCATATGCATAATATTCTTTGTAATGCCGTTCTTCGAATACTACTCCGTATCCTTAAGATGGAGGCAACCAGACCATGGTAAGCCATAATATTGGTGTCAATATTAGCTTTTTTCGACAAGTTGTAGAGCATATAAGCTCCTCTACTTAACTTATTGCAGACTTCTTCTGCCTGCTGTTTCCAAGATAATTGGCTGTCAATTACTATACCTAAGAATTTAGTAACATTTGTCTCGTCAATATTTTGTCCATTGTATTCAATTTTTAAAGGATCTGGGTGCAAACGTTCAAAGAAATGTTTTTTGTAAATTAATAATTAGATTATTAGTGTTTAGCCAATTAATGATTGATTTTAATGTATCATTAATGTCTTTTTCATAATGTGCTTTTTCCACGCATTATACTATTGCTGTGCTATCATCAGCGAATGACACCATCGGCTGTTGGACTTTTCTCGGAAGATCATTAATATACATAAGAAATAATGGAGCCGCGATGACACTCCATTGTGGAACTCCGAATTTGACTTCTCTACTATCAGATAGATATTTAAATTCCAATTTACGTCTAGAACATACTCTTGAGATATCTGTATGTTGCTTACGATTACTAAGGTACGATTTTATAAGGCTCAACACATTTCCTCTTATGCCGTAACTGTCAAGTTGTAGCAGGATATTATGATTAACGTAGTCAAAGGCTTTCACTACTTATATTATTGCAATTTTCGTACGGATCTCTAAAATATTACTGTTTTAAGTTAATAATGTGGCTTTCTAATGACGAAATTATTTTTAAAATCGGTTCAGTAGTTTTCGAGCCAAATCGTAACAGAAAAACGAATAATTTTTTCCTCTTTATGAAATAAGTTTAAACTAGCACTTCGTCCGGGTGCATTTACTTTTGGAAAATTAAGCAAAACGATTTTCATTCAGTCATTTCTGCTGCTGATTATGTGGTCTCTGGATCAGCGCAACGATCCACCTCGTACACCTCGTCAGGGGTTAATTTTGCAAAAATTGTTAGATCTGTTTCAATAATGCCAAGTTTAGTTTGTTCATACCCAATTCCCACGTAAATAGAAGTGAGCAAAAATGTCCTCCCCTAAAAACTTCATCACCCCTTTTCGCCCCTCAAGGGGTTTATTTTCGAAAATTCCAAATATTTTCTTATTATTTTTATCCAAATCATGAATGCCGTGTTTCAACTTCATCGGATTTTTCTTACTTAGAGCATTTCTATACCCGTTGTAACTTTGAAACGAAAGGTTCGATTTGAATAATTTAATGTGTTATTTACATGTACATAATTTAACCTTAATTATCATCTTTATTAACATCTTAATATCAAAATCATCAATTTTTCTTTCCAACTGGGCTTATTAATTTTAACAAAAAGCAGTCATTGTGACTTAACCATAATAGTTCGACATAATTATAGCCTCGCGGACTTTTTTCTTGGTAAATGAGTACTTTAATTATGTAGTTTATTATTTTTATGTTTCAACAATGGTTTTCGCAGCAGATGCGATGGGTTACATAATTCAAGCTTTAGTAGGGATCCCTAATTCTTTCCCTAATCCTAACTCTCGGTAAAGATGAAGCTTTCTAACGGCGAAAGAATTTTTGAAATCGGTTTAGTAATTTTTGAGCCAAATCGTAACAAACAAACAAATCTTTCCTCTTTATAATATTAGTTTAGATAGATAATATTAGTTTAGATTGATATCTTGCTTGAAATTCATGTTTGCCTAGAACTTTTTGCTAGGAACTCACTCAGAACTTGCGCACACAAGTACTTACTAGGCTAGCATGAATTCAAGATGACATCCTGTTTACTATCGTACTTTTTGTAAGGAACTGCTCACAACATGATGTGTACACCGTGTCGTAAACAGTATACCATCGTGGATTTATTATTTTATTATGCAAGCCTAGTCCTTTCTTTCAAAGTAAAGTTTTGTGGATGCTGTGGCTGTCGAAGTCAATTTTTAGGCCCAAGCTAGCTAATTCGTCTAGTATCTGGAGAGTAACGTTCAGGTGAAATTCTGTCCAAAAATAATAGTAAAATTGTCTGTCAGCATGAACATAGCAGTACTAGGCACCAGTGGCGCGGGTAGTATACCATGAGCGTATTGCAGGAAG
>NDFZ01004348.1:34630-60111 GCA_002192655.3 Mamestra configurata
ACAACCTCGTCGTCGACACGCAAGCTTACATCCGGTACGTATGCCCTGCTCACAGCTGTAGTCGTTGACAGTCGTTTTAGAATAAATCTCTCAATATAATATTCAAAACCAAGCATATTTAAAATATAATTTTGCCACTGTCACCATCATCATTATCATCATATTTAAACGATTGACGCAAAAGAACGATGTGTTAAATACGTTTAGCGCTTAACGCAAGTAGTCGGTGGTGCAAGCGAATCTAAAAGTGAAGACCATATTTTGAACGTGAGACAGAAACAGTTAGTTGTAACAGTATGCATCGCCCGCAGACGCAACCAGCACAAGTTCGAGCAGGCGGCGGCCATGTTGACGCGGCGGCGCGGCGTGGCTCAGCGCGTGCTGGACTACGCCTCGCGCCGCGCCACGCTCGCGGGCGCCACGCAACACTACTGAACCGAACTGGACTACTGACAGTGACACTCTGTAGCGCGCGTGACTCTGTGGCATCGCGACTGACGGTGCAGCGGTGTAGTGATACCTAGTGAGCGGACTGCGACATACATATTCAACACGAAGTCTCTTCGTGTCGGTTGGGAGTACGGATGCTACACTTTTTCTTGGTAAAAAGTATATTAGCATACATTTTTTAAACGGTTGTTTAATGTTTTGCAAGAAGAATGAAGAATGAAAAGTGTTTTCGTGACGGATGTAATAAGCTTTGTTCTAAAAGAATATAGTGAAGTTTCGTATCGAATAGAGCAGGCCAAGCCTCGCCCATTGTAAATATAATGTAGTTATAGTTGACCTGTACATACATATTATTATTATTCCTAAGTAGACGTAGCATGTCAGCGATGATATTCCTCCTGTATGTACCTACCTTACCAAGTTTTTAAACGTTTTTGTATGAAACACACTTGTGCTTTAATAAATGTTTTGTCAAACGATGTTTATAAAGTTCAAGTTCTGTTATGTCAACATAACAGAACTTGAACTCTGCATTTTATAATTATAATAATGTTATAGAAGTAAAACATTGTATTGTTAAGCGTCGCCGTTACGGTTGTAGTGATAATATTGAAACGGAAAGTAGTACAGTCACTTAGAGGGTTTGTCCCCAGCTGTCTTATTGTTATTACAATCGAGGATTATGAGAATTTGTGATGAATGCGAAAATTATTTGTTTACGAAATGAGACAGTTAAAGACAAACTCACTGTACATTAGGTTTTATAGGAACAATCTAGTCATTAGTAACATGTTCGAACTTTGCGACCAAATAGGCGCATGCGACGGTTAGTCGCTCGACGTTAGTGTTGTGTTGTTAGTGTTGATGCGCTATTTGTCACAGCTTGACATTCTGCAGCTATCATTGTTATTTGCCTGCGAAGATGTCGTACGATGCATGGCAATGTAAGCGGCGCGCGTATCCCTGTGAACAAGTAGCTTTAATATTACGTGACGTCACAACTCAGTACTCATACTTAGGGAATCATTTTACATTTTTGTAAAATTTACGAATGTGATAAATAAATGTATTCAATTCTGAATATGGTTTTACTGTTTTAATTATTGAGAAGACATCATATTTATTAACTTTCCTTCGAATCCTTATTAATTGAGACTAATGATCAAAAATTAGCTTAACTTAGAAGTGGCAGTATTTAGTTAACAAGTTAAAGCCTCATTATATCGAAGTACTTTATCCTTGACTCATAACACCGGCACGGACACCAGTTACACAACTGATAGACAAGGAGAGAGAGCCGAACCATAACATAGAGAGAGACAGAAGGTCAGTTCCATACAATGAACAACAAGGTAAGTACACACAAATACAAACGTAGGTACACTGCTAGCATAAAGCATCTTTGCCTCTCTGAAGTTAGGTGTTTGTGACGACCGCGCAGGTGCAATCGCGTAAAAAAGTGTTAGCGAGTAAAACAATTTTTGTTTTATACGTATTATAGGTATGTATGTTATTAAATAGTGTTTTTTACTCACTTGAATAAAGTTGTAGAAGTAGTTTGCGATTGTAAGATAAGTAGGTAGAAATGCCTAAGAAGGTAATAAGTATAGGTAATTGAAAGTGAGGGATTGTGTTGGCACCAAAGAAATGAAAGTTAAATTGAAAGGCACTCACTTGAAGTATAGCCAGCTAAGTCGTTGTCGCAGGTCGAAGGTGGATCACAAACACAGACACAAGCGGGGGCACAGCGCATTACCCAAACTAGTTCAATATAAAGTTTATTAGTCAATTTAAAGTCTTTTAGTATTTACTCAGTCACTATCGCTCAAATTTTCCGAAATTCCTTCCATAAATAAATTAGGCATTAATAAGAAGATAACAAAACAACTAATTAAAAATAATAACAATGTGTAACACTTATGGCATCGACAGTCTTATTACATTGACCAAGCGAGACACGAGTAAGCATCGAATGTATACGAGCGACTGAGACGCCACTATACGCGCCAGCTTCCGCGAGACCGTGCATGCGCGATGTTATGATCGGTTGTAAAATAGACTACTGCGCTGCGAATTGTGACGAACTTCAGAGTGGGAAAGTTGTTTGACGCGTAGTGTACAGCAACTGCGAGCCCATGGTGCGAGCGCATTCGTTTGACAAATTACATTAGCTAGCGCAACTCCGCTGATGTAATGGGGATCCATGTCATGACTCATGTGAGTCATGAGTTTAGAAAACTTTTGTTTTGCTGTAGGTGTATATTTAGGTACCTAGGTCGATTCCCATAACGCAATTTAATCTCATTACATAATAATATGTTGATTTTGAAATCGCCGATGCCGATCGTACTTATAATGCGTGTGCTTCCGTCTATTCTCGCTCGTTGTGTGGAGCTGTCCTTCTGTCTTTTGTCTATTTTGTGACGAAGTTCGAGACGGTCCGGAAACACGCATCGATGTAGCGGTACCGCGGCTCTCACTCAGCTGCTCTGGCAGCAAAACCACTTTCACTTGTGATTGTGACGCGCCGCAGCCGTGGCTTTACACCGGAGGTATATACCTACCTAGTAGGTAGGTACTACAAGAGAAGTTATCGTAAAATGAATGACGTTTACTTACTGGAAAGACTCTTTATAAAGTACCTACCTATGTCTCAGAAATAAAATACCCAAGCATAGGTACCTATCAGTGGAACCTTTTTGTAAAGGTTCTATAAGTTACCTAACTGTAGAAAGACAAAATAATAGGTAGTAAGTACTTACCTATTATGTTTGTTATGTGGCCACCGGCACGGCGTCGCTCGCCGCGTCGGCAGGTAGGTAGCGGGGAGATACTTACCATTAACATTCAAGTCGTACTCTCCCTTCCACTCCAGCGCGCCCGCTCCACCACAGTGTTGTAGCATAGACAGGTAGACCACGCACGTATACCTACGCAACTTTACGAGACAAACTTTATAGAAAAAAAAAGTTCGCGATTTGCCGGGAAGACGAACTTGACAGTAGGTACCTACAAAGTGGAAGTGTCGGGAACATGCAGTGCTTCAAGTACATTCTGGCGATGGTTAGTACTTCAGTTAAGTTTGATATTACATGAACCTACCTACCTACCTATGTGTTGTGTAAGTTTGTGTGTTGTGAAATAATGTGTTTGTAACACGTCCATGTAGGTAACCTCAGAGCTATCTAAGACACAAGGACGATCATTTCTTATGTTTTGGTGACATAATAATAATTCAGAACTTAGGTAGCTAACCTACTTAGTGTAAGGGCAACTGCAGATTACTTAGAGAGCATTACCTATATTAGGTACTTACCTACCTAACATAATATTATAGTAGGTACCTACCTACCTACCTACAGTACCTACCTTACACTTGCAATAGGAAAGCGTCCCTTAATAGATAGGTACTACTATTTATAGCAGCTACCTACGAGATAAGGGTGCTGTCAAGGCCAAGAACGTGCAATTGACTGAAGGTACGGAAACATAGATACCTACCTACCTACAGGCTTTGTCTTATTGAGGTAAAACGCAAAGATGTCAGGTGAGATAAATCACAACACTGTCGACTGCGCACAAGTAGGTGATAGGAGCGCATCGGGGTGACCGGCTCACCTCAATCTGTACATTTGTGTGGGGCATTGACATTGTTTAGGTACTTTCCTCTGCGACGCACAACACGGTGAGTTAGGTACAACTCTCGCTCACTAGATGGAGCGACTGTTTAGGCAAAACAAGCAATAATATTCCCCCTTTATAGAGTGAAACACCCAAAATCATATTATTTATTTTGTGTTGAACGGTCTAGTTTTTGTGTTACATAGTTTTCCCTTTAGCTTGTTAATTCCGATTTAGTTTTCGAGATCGACTTTGAAGGTCACACTCCCTTCAGCAGGACCACTATGAGCGTCGAAAAAGGGGGCATGCTACAGCTATTTTAGTATACAAATAATTAGTACCTACCCTTTTTTCGTAAAAAAAAATCATAGGTACCTAACTGAAACATTTGTAGTTTACCGAAAAATCAACGATGATAGATAACTTTCGCGGGCTCGTTCAGCAGGGTCATGACTTTGAATGTTGATTACAAGTTTGAAGAGCTTGTCGCTTTCCTCAAACCTACATAGAAAATTAGTAGGTACCCTGCAAGATAAAATTGGTAGGTACCCAAAATTTAAAATTAGTACTCGAGTACCTACCTAGTTTACGAGATATACTTACCATGCCATTGGCGGGGTGGCGGTAGTCACGGTGTAAAACTGTGTGATTTCTTCCCTAATTTATACAAAGATAAAGAAGTTTAAGTGACCAAAAATTCAGAATCCTAAGTGTTGTTGTTAAGAGAAATTGGCTTTCATTACTTTTCCATTCTAAATCTCAGAGTAGTAGGGGAGACTGAGGATACTTGATCCCCCCTTTTGTTTTTCCTTTATAAAATCTAAAATATCCATTATTTTTTACACTATAATTGACTAATAGATCCGCAATTTAATAAGTTATAAGTTATGAAGCCATGCAAAAGATAGGATTGCAAACAGAATCACTAGTAAACAAAAACCTCTATGATAGCTTTGTAACAAGTGTCCTCAATGTATAGGAGAGTTGATACTACCTGTCAGGAGACTTGATCCCCCCCGGATCAAGTCTCCCACACACGGAGGACACTTGGGACACGAGATGCTTATCATAGTCCTACATAGGAGACTGTATCTAGATCTTATGAAAAGAAGTTTAAATAAAATGAAAGACTGACATNAACAAAAACCTCTATGATAGCTTTGTAACAAGTGTCCTCAATGTATAGGAGAGTTGATACTACCTGTCAGGAGACTTTATCCCCCCCCGGATCAAGTCTCCCACACACGGAGGATACTTGGGACACGAGATGCTTATCATAGTCCTACATAGGAGACTGTATCTAGATCTTATGAAAAGAAGTTTAAATAAAATGAAAGACTGACATAAGTTTCAATTTGTTTTAATCATTCCACATTAATTAATAATGGCAAGAGTTTGAGATCAATCAATCTTATAAACTAAAATTATAACGACAACACCATAAATTACTTTTCCTTCAGCTTTTATAATTATTTAGTTAAATCACACTGCACTGGAATTCAGTCAAATCTTAATATAATTATGTCTACTCAGTTTCAACTCTGTACCATAAACTTGAAAGATATAAATCTTATTTTAAAAAAGTAGATGTTACAAACATATAACGTCTTCTAAAACTTTGTACAAAAATTAACGAGATCAATCGATAAATCTTACAAACAAAATGATATTGACTAACTATGACAAAAACACCAAATAATAAAAAGATATAACTAAATTAGCGTTTTTTTCGTATTTCTTGGCGTCATTGCAGTCGGATATGCCTTACCTAAGCAGCCGGCGATATCATATATAGTTAGTGGACGACCAAGATGAGCTAACATCCAGTCGTCACACGCGGTGTTGTAGTAAGATTTGAGAGTGCCGAATAGTATCCTATCTAAAGGCTGCAGCTTTTGAGATGTATGCGGCGGAATGGTTAATAAATGGATACCGTTGTCTCTGGCGAAATTTACAGAATCAATGCTAATATGGCTTTCATGATTATCAAAAATGATTAAACACGGATTCTCCTTGGAACACCTCACGTGTTTTTTGAAGTGTTGCAGAAAAAGCACGAAATTTGTTGCTGTCATCCAACCACTAGGATGTGGAGCTCCAGCAGACCCAGGAGGAGCATTATCAGTCATCCTATTTTGCCAGTTCTTTCGCGGGAATATAAAAAAGGGCGGTGTAGATACTCCTACAGCATTAATTGCACTGCAGACTGTGACTAATTCTCCTCGCTCAGCTGAAGTAACCTTTGACACTTGCTTTAAACCTCTACACGCTATAATTTTTTTAGGCTTATGTACGGTGGTTATGCCTGTTTCGTCAACATTCCAAACATCTTGAGGCTCAAACTTAAATCGGACATATAAATTTTTTAGGTTTTCAAAAAACTTGGCGACATTATGTCTATTAAAGCTAGTAGCACGAGCAAGGCTTGTAGCTTCTGGCACTCTAAGCGACAAGTTCTTGTGACGTCTCATAAAACCATGAAGCCAAGCGTTTGACGCGATTTTGTTTTGGTGCCATGTTTGTGGCACACTTTTATTATTCTTTTCGGCGAATTGGAAAGCCAATTCTCTTGCGGCTTTGGGTGTAAGCCCATGATGCAGTTTACTAGCTGTTTCCAAATAATTAGATAAATCTAATTCTTCTTCTTTAGAAAAATATTGCGCCTGTTTATAATTAGGCTCATATTTGGGAGAAGAACTGCCTGTATCAATAGCCTTTTTTTTGCAACATATCTTTTGAGAGTCATTACGGACAGTTTGTAAGACTTAGTCGTACCCCGTAGCGACTTATTATTGTATGACTGACATATACTGACATCATGGACTGCTAATTTTAAAGAATCTTTGTTGATATGTTCCCGCTTTTTACTGCCTTCTTTGGTTTTGTATACACGCGGCATTTTAAATCTGCAAATAATATACAAACGCGTCAAATACTTGTAAGGGCCCTAGTTCCTAAAAGCAACAGTTATTTAAAATAATACTAAAATAATCTATTCAGTTGTTATAATGTAATCTGGTAAGCAAACCGAGTTTAGGAGACTTGATCCCCGGATCAAGTCTCCTCGAACTGAATGTAGCATGTCTCCTCAATGGTAGTTCAGTTAGAAAAAATAATACAGAATTTAAACAACTTAAGTCTTTCAACTCACAACTGATTATTATGAAAATATGTAATATACACAGTAATTATTCTATCTCAGTAGATCCCTGATACACAAATTTCATAATAAGAAAAAAAAATCAAAAACTTACCGATTCTAGTTTCGCTCGCTCGTAAACAACACTCGTGCGCCATTTGCAAAGTTGACGGAATATTGACATATGAGTTTTATATTCTTAAGTTGGTAGCAACGGAAGCTCAGTGTTGCTACTTTAAATAAATCTAATACGCTTCGTTAATTCATAATGCTCGTGTACCATGTCTCCTAAAGGGATCAAGTGTCCTCAGTCTCCCCTACTTATAGCCCGGCCAAATTAAGTTGTCAATATCAATGGTATTGAGCTGTTTGAGCTCATAGTTTCGGATTTAACCATCCACGTATTACATAGGTATACAATTAAACAAATCACCCACGGCTTGCTTGACCAGCGGTCAAATGAATAACTATTTATTAATTACTAACAATTGGTTAAAAACGCATTTTAACGTTATTTTTCAAGTTTTGTTTGCGGATTTGGATGTTTGATTATTAAGCACACACACCTTGATTAACTTTTACTACAAATGTTAAAAAAAGTGTCAAGTGATGAGTGTGTGAATGTTTCCAGATGGCGGTGTTGCTTTCATCGCTGCTGGGGGCCGACGGCACCATCCCGCAGCCCCGCGCGCCCAACTTCCAGTACTTTGAGAGGTAACTACCTAACTACTAACGAAACTATTTTACTTGGTAGGTACTTATTTGCTTTTGCCAGCAGCTGCATACGTAGGTTAGGTCCTACTGAGGCCAGGAAAGGCGAGCTCTTTGTGAAAAGAGTGTATCAAACGACGATTTTCAACACCCTCAAAAAACTAAATAATATTTATTTATTTATTTAAAATGGGTTTGCTCTTGACTCTAGTCTAGGTCATAGATGACGGAGACGAAGTCGACGATGGAGCGAGCTTACCCAGAAGAAGCCTGTTCACTCTAATTTTGAAGAGATTAGGGTTGTATGCGTTCGGAAACACAGACGCAGGCAGAGAGTTCCACTCCTTTGCTGTGCGCATTATAAAAGACGTTTGGAAACGTTTAGTGCGAATTGGTGGAATAGCAACAAGGTAGGGATGGTAACTTGCAGTGCGTCTAGATGTCCGATGGTAGAAGGGGGCCGGTGGGATGAGATCGTGGAGTTCCTGGACACTCTCCCCGAAGTACAATCTGTAGAAGACCGACAAGCAGGCAACCTTGCGGCGATGAGCCAAGCTGTGAAGCTTGGCATCCACCAGTCTTACGTCGCCAATGAGCCTTTTAGCTCTGTGTTCCACCGAGTCAAGCGCGGCAAGTTGGTATTTAGCTGAGCCATCCCAAAGGTGGCTGCAATACTCCATGCAGGATCGGACTTGTGCTTTGTAGAGGGTTAAAAGCTGTCCAGGCGTGAAGTATCGCTTCACTCTATTTAGGATGCCCAGCTTTTTGGCCGCAGTTTGGGCTTTGTGCTCAATGGTTGAGTACAAACCAAAGTTGAGACTGGGTGTCAACTCCATGCCTAGGAGCTCAAGCCGATCAGTTACAGGAACAGATGTACCCCGAAAAGTCGGAGTTAGGTCGAAACGACTCCTTTTTGCGGTAAAAAAGACATGCTTGTGTTTTGGTGGCGTTAAAAGAGACCAGATTGTCATCACCCCGCTGGGAGACAAGACTTAAGGTCAAATTTGTCCGCTCTACCATGGCCTCTCTCAAGGAACGAACTTCTTCCCCGCTGGTTTTTGCGCTAGACAAGTATCTCTTTGAAACCGAACTGTCATCTGCATACCCAACAATACCAGGCTGAAGCAGGTCATTGATGTGCAGCAGGAAAAGAGTTGCAGAGAGAACAGACCCCTGAGGAACTCCGGCATTAATAGCCATGAGGTCAGAGAAGCAGCCGTCAACGACTACTCGGATCGACCGTTCACTAAGGAAGTCTGATATCCAGCTACAAAAATCAGCTGGGATGCCATAAGCAGGAAGCTTGCTGAGTAGACTTGCGTGCCAGACCCTATCAAAGGCCTTGGAGATATCGATCGATACAGCAAGTGCTTCGCCGTGTTTCTCGATGGCTTCGCCCCAGCAGTGCGTGACATACACAAGAAGATCGCCAGTTGACCGTCCCCGGCGAAAGCCATATTGACGGTCACTGAGGAGATCATTGTCTTCAAGGTAGGTCAGCAACTTACTGTTCAGTACCCTTTCCATAACCTTGCACAGAATGGAGGTAATGGCGGTCTTGATCGGTCGATAATGAGCAGGGTCTGCACAGTCGCCCTTTTTTGGCACAGGTTGTACATTCGCAAGCTTCCAGGATTTTGGCACCGTTCTTTTTTCAAGAGAGAGGCGGAACAAGCGTGTCAACACAGGAGACAGTTCAGGCGCACATTGCCTCAAAACTCTCGCTGAAATGCCGTCAGGCCCGCTGGCCTTGTTCACGTCTAGACTGCACAATACTCTTCGTACCTCTTTCATGTGAACTGCGATCTCCGACATCGAAGAGTCACAGTAACGAGGTACAGTTAGTGGTTGCTTGGAGCCAGCGTCCAGACGTGAATTGCTAGCAAAGAGAGATGCAAATAAATTTGCTTTCTCACTTGCAGAGTGGGCCAGCGACCCATCAGGTTTCAGCATTGGTGGTAAAGTGGGCCGACAAAAGTTCGTTTCAACCGCTTTCGAAAGGGACCAGAACAGTTTACTACCCGGAGGGTGCGATGCTAGTTTGGCCCCGATACGTCCAACATGGTCAAAACGTGCCCCACGTAGAACTTGCTTGCAGAACTTAGCGGCAGAATTAAAAGCTCTCTTCCTCGCGCGAACCCTGCGTGCTCTAACTTTTTGGTCGCGGGCCTTGACCCAAGCTTGGTAGGCAGACTCTTTTCGGGCCTCAGCGTGGGCGCACTCTGCATTATACCAAGGCCGGGTTTTGTGACCGAGCGGGATGTCGGAGAATGGAATGAAATATTCCATCCCCTGCCGAATCACGTCCACAATCATGTCGGCACAACAAGACGGGTCACCCGAGGAAAAGCACACATGCCGCCATGGATAAGACGCAAAAAAGTGCCGCATCTCATCCCAATCTGCTGACTCGTATCGCCATACTCGTCTCGTGCCTCTAGGGCTCTCATCTGGAGGAGAGCAGGTCGACACGGATTTCACCAGGCAGTGGTCAGATGTTCCCAGCGGGGCTGAGACCGATACTGAGTGACTGTTCGGATCAGTTGTCAGCAGAAGGTCCAAGCAATTGGGTGTATGGCCGTCAACATCCGGTACCCGTGTTGCCACATTCACCAGCTGGGTTAGATCTAGCGTTAAAGCAAACTTGCGCGCTTCTAACCCAGCATGGTCAGTTTTCTGGTACGGGAACAACCACTCTTTGTGGTGGGCGTTGAAGTCCCCCAGAAAAATGAGCTTCGCTGTTGGGTACCGTTGTTGGGCTACGTCAGTCGACTCCACGAGGAAATTGAACAGTGCTGTTGTCTCCTGGTCACCACTGTGCGATCGGTAAACGCCGATGTAGAGAAATTTCTCCACGCCAGTGTCCACAAGTAGCCATATGGCAGAAAAACCCGATTTCTCAAAGCAACGGAGACGACGACAACAAATGTCATCGCGGACGTACACACAGACCCCAGCCTGCTTCTTGAACTTGTGTTCAAGAGAGTAACCCGGGTAGTTGAGGTACGCCACGTCCAACGGGGTTGCTATCTTCGTCTCCGTCAGAAAAAACAGGTGCGGCTTCTCGGCCTCAAGGTGATGATGGACCGGATCGAGATTGGAGTGCAACCCCCTGATATTAGTGAGGTGCACTTTAAGTGGGAGGAAGTGCAGCCGTTGTTTACCCTTTTTTTTCTGTTTCACTTTTGTCATGTTATCGAGTAGTTGGGGGGAAAAGTCGAATTGTCGAGGCGCTGCTCAGTGAACCAAGTGGAACACTAGAGCTAATCCAACCTATGGGGAACTCATATGGAGACTGCGGGGACGCCCGAACCCCCCCGGATATGGCCACCGGGTCCTCCCATCCAGTCGCCGGCTGGCACGGTGGAGCATACCGGGATTTTTCGCGAGTTGGCGGGGCAGCCTTTGGCACGTGGCTGGCGTGCTACTTGGGCCCCCTACTGACTGCGGTCGGCCAACGGCTGGCACCGTGCTTCGGATCCCGCTACCCTCTAAAATGAGTAACCCGGGAAGTGTTGCCAAGAGACCAAGACCGGTTCTGAACAGCGCAACTGACAACTTCCTTCTCCCCCCAAAGGCACTGGCACTCCCACACACCGACGGAACACAGCAAGCTGCTTGGCGCCGGAATCCGGTGGGATGGTGGTCGCGAGCCAGGCGGCTCCTTGCGGAGCCTACCACCGCTTAAGTGGGATCGTCCAGCCGTACCACAGGCAAGCTTGTGGTGCCGTTGCCCGGGGTGGACCGCTACGAGGTAGATCCCAAACCACCTCAATAATAACTCAACACACAATATTCAGTTACAAATTAGATATTGTGAGAAGTTGCTCGTGGCTTTTGTGAGCCTGCTCTCGATGCCGCCGGATTGAAATAAACTTCCTTGCGAGACAAAAAGCTCTGGGGTAGGAGCCAGTTTCCGAAAAAGCGTTTTGCAAAAAATATACTTACAGGGTGAATTTTTGAAGTGTGCGTAAATGGCCAAATCCGAAACTATGAGGAATAGCGAAAAACATTGCAAGGAGTCTCAAGTCTTATTTTGATGAAAACTAAAACATTGAATTTTTAAACAGCCAGGAATCGTCTTCGCTGCTATCAAAACAATTTGCAAGCTGCTAATCTAGAGCGCACACCGGAGCCCTATTTTTATTATGCATGGGCAGACGAGGTAGGCGGGGTCTAAGCTCAGGCGGTGTGGAGTCATCCTCCAAAGCGCTCCTCAATCGCTCATTGCATTGGGTACTTACGGAGAGAGCCCCGTCGTCATCATCTTCACAAACGAGGTCGGGTCGCGGTGAGACACTAGGTTGTATTTGCACCGCGGCCGATGGCGAAGCAGGTGAGGCACAGCCACAGATTCCGGACGCAGTCTATTAAGTACGGCGTCATCCAACATACGGTTACGCTGAATGATCCGCACTTGATCCGACAATCGTTGGGCTGAAACGTTGACAGCTGGCTCAAGTACCTGAAACAGAGAGAGTATAGAGGTATGCGGTGCAGAGAGTGAAGTCCCGCACATCTACGAAAATGGAGGATCCTCCGAACCAGACAGTGTACAAATTTCGTTTCTTAGTTTTTCATGTGGCGGCGCTACAAGAGCATCCGACCACGATACGTAGTCAGGTTAGGTCTCCCTTCTGTAGCCCCAAAGTAGCGCATGACATTTTCGTTAATGGATTGCGTCCATCGCATGCGCTGCACACTTCCACCGATAGCGCGGACCCTGCCGGAGGCCGGTGGGTCTGGTGTGTTACGCTGACGACACACTGGTCACTGCCCGGGGGAGCTCGCACAGGGAGGCAGCGTTGCTGGCGACGGCTGCGGTCTCACAGGTGGTGAGCCGCATACGGCGCCTCGGCCTGGAGGTGGCCCTCAACAAGTCGGAGGCCATTGTTTTTCATGGCCCCCGGCGAGCGCCGCCGCCGGGATCGCACATTGTGGTCGGGGGGGCCCGTATCGCTGTCGAGTCCACCATGAAGTACCTGGGATTGGTGCTCGACAGCCGGTGGGATTTCGGCCCCCACTTCCGGCGGCTGGCGCCCAAGTTGTTGGGCGCGGCGGGGGCGCTGTCAACGCTGCTTCCCAATCTGGGGGACCCGAGCACCGCCTGTAGGCGGTTGTACGTGGGGATCGTGCGATCGATGGCCCTTTATGGGGCCCCGATCTGGGCGGCTGACCTGACGGCCAGCACCATCACTGTTCTGCGGAGGCCGCAGAGGGTGATGGCCGTCAGAGTCATCAGGGGATATCGCACGATCTCCTACGAGGCGGCTTGCGCACTGGCCGGATCTCCGCCGTGGGACCTGGAGGCGAAAGTGCTCGCGTCACTGCATAGGTGGCGCGAGGGCGCGCGGGCGCGCGGCGAAAGACTGACGCAGCAACACTTGGAGCTGCGTCGGTCGCAGCTGCGCGAGGTCCTGGTGGCGGAATGGCGGGACAGGCTTTCGAGCCCTACCGCCGGCCTCATCACCATCGAGGCCATCCGGCCAGTGCTCGACCTCTGGCTCGGGAGAAGGCACGGCTCCCTGTCGTTTCGTGCGACGCAGGTCCTCTCGGGGCATGGCTGCTTCGGGAGGTTCTTGTGTCGCATAGGCAGGGAGCCGGACGCTCGATGCCACCACTGCGTCGACTGTCGGGAGGACACGGCACGGCATACGCTTGCAGAGTGTGCAGCTTGGGAGGAGCCGCGCCGTGCCCTCATCTCTGTTGTAGGCGGTGACCTCTCGCTGCCGGCCGTAGTCCATGCTATGGTCGGCGGTGAGGAGTCCTGGGACGCGGTGGTCTCCTTCTGCGAGACAGTTATCGCGCAGAAGGAGGCTGCGGAAAGGGAGAGGGAGATCACAACCGCTCTCCCGGCCCGCAGCAGGCGCATCGGGCGTCGGAGGAGGGCATAAGCTGCCCTCTTCCGGCCCCCCTAACTGGGTCCAGAACTTGGGGATGTCCGTCGCCCCCCATTCATCCGGACCCGAGGTGGCGGCGCGTGGTGTTCCCGTGCGCCCCTCTTTGACGTAGCGGGGGGAGTCTAACACCTCAATCCCCCCGCCGACGCGAGGTGGCCCGCAGTGGCGGGCCGGCACCAGCCGGGGATTGCGGATGTCGCATACGTTCCCGCGATCCCCAGCGTAGGTGGGAGATGGAACACCGGGGTGGTTTTAGTCAGTAAGAGTCTGACAGACCCCTCCACCCGCCCCAGGGTGGAGGATTTCCATGAGGACGTCCCACAGAAATCAAAAAAAAAAAAAAAAGGTCATAAGCTGGTCGGAGGTCAGCCTCGCGCGTGGTGGTGTTGTCGGCGGCCGGTGGTCGTCGGTTCAAAAATGGAGTATCGCTTTCGTGGTTGATATTATTCTTAAGTCCCTTTTTTTTTCTTGTTGTACTGAGTAGATATGTTTTTCATTTTGATGATAAATGATATTTATTTTACAAGTAGGTTAAACATAACACTTTGACACGTTAATCTTTTTTGGTCATTTTAAGCTAGATGAGGCCGGTGTTTCCTAGCTGACTACCTTGAGAAGAAACTCCGAAACAAACAACAGAGGTCAAAGAAAGTCTCTTAAAGTCCATACAATCTATACTGTACCTACTATAGATGTTATATACCTACTTAATGTAGGTATATTAAAAAAACCCGACAAAAAAAGCAAAAAATAAAATGTATGATCCATTTAGTTTGATATAGGTTCTTTAGGCCAAGCGTCTTCGCCTCGGGAAACCGCAATTTTTTGTAATTACATAGGTACTTAGTATAGTAGCGGTGGTCCCCCGTCACGATAAAGCCCAAAGAATTGTACCAATATTAAACTAAAAGGATCAATACATTTTATTTTTTGTTTTCAAATGTTATTGGCGGGGTTTTTTTTAATTTAATTTTTATTTCATGCTTTTTAAACTTAATTTACCTATAATGTACTAAAAGCTAAATAAAAAATAATTCGTTAGGTCCTACGTACCAGTCATCACTCGCATTGATCAGACAAATAATATAAGTATAGACATAGGTACATAACACACATAGGTACATACGTACAAATCTTTTTATTTTCATTTCGTTAGTAAATATTGCTCATTCCCTTTCAATATAGTGTAGGTACATTATTCTACTAGTCAAGCCCTTTCATTTGATACCCATATAGGCATTTGTGAAAAAAATATAGGTAATTCGCTATTTTGTGGTGGCGGCCATCTTGGTTATGAAATTTATCATAGTATATAATATTCTTCTAGTCAAGCCCTTTCATTTGATACCCATATTGAGGGAGCTGTGAAAAAATATGTTAGTAATTCGCATTTTTGGGGTGGCGGCCATCTTGGATTAGAAATTTCTCATAGTTTGTTGTATTCTACTAGTCAAGCCCTTATTTATCAAAATCCATTATAATATCAAAACCGGTTCATTCGTTCGAGAGCTACGATGCCAGAGACAGACACACATACACACACACAAACGGGCTACAAGCAGAACTCAGACGTATTATTCTAAAATTCAAAATATCCACCACAACAAGATCAAAAAATTGTCAGGGAGCGAAATAATCAAAAGACTTTGCGACTTTGTAATCAACAGGAAGGGACTCATTTTGAGCATTTGATAAATTGATTAATTTTGTATTAAAAATGTGAAAATTCGTGGTCTTCCTTTTATTTCTGACACTATGTTATTTAGCAAAAAATAATCCTTATGATGAAGCCTTTCGATCGGTATGATAAAGCTAGAGGGTGATTATTTTTCTCGTGTAACGGGTTCGATTCCCGGTTCAACCATGTAATTATTTAAATATCTATGAATGCAGTTTAAATTGTTTTTTAAATTCAAATAATGTCTTCTTTCAGTAAAGTTCCACCTACAATATTCAAGGAACTTTCCCTCCATGTGGCATATCCCTGGGACGCCCTGTATATGTCCTTAATTACAAGATTACGGGGCAGTGACAACAGTATTCTGAGTACAGTGGCGAAGAATATCTACTCTCCTTTCTGAGGATTAACTTTTAGGAACGGAAATATGCGTACACTGACCGAGTCTCTTGTGTGTTGCAGGCCGAACTACCGCTACCCGTATTACGACGAGAACGGCAAGGGCAAGCTGCTGTACGGCTACGGCGGCCCAGAGCTGTACCAGTACAAGTCCTACTCGCCGCTCGAGGGCATCTACTAGACAACCATCGCGATCAGCCCGCTCAGCGCTCAGTATCAACAGCCAGCCTGCTCGTAGGTATCATAATGACACCTACAAACAAGGTTGCTGGAGGGAGATGCTCTACGTAATTACGTAATTAGGTATACGTTTTTAAATATTTGTATAATTAAATAGCTCTTTAAGACATTAAACTTGTATTTGATTGTTTAGTTTAACCTTGGTGACTATGTTATGATGAAACGCTACAAATAAGGTAGGAAGCTACTAGTTGAAATGATGATATGTCCGTTGTAAATATGAAATACTAGCTGCCTCTATCTAATCTACCTCGGTGTCAAATTTCATCAAGATCCTTTCAGCTGTTCTAACGTGATTGAGTAACAACCATCCAAAATTATTTCTGCGGCATTTATATAATATTAATTAGGTAGGTACTTACATCATAATAAATTTCTTCCGTAACTGACTGACAGACAACGCACAGCCGAAACTACTGGTCGTAAAAAGCTGAAATTTGGCTTGTAGGTTCCTTGGGGAGTGTAGAGGAGCACTAAGATTGACAGATAGAAGGATTTCCCGAAATTCCTACGGGAACGGGAAAAAACGGGATTTGCGTGTACAAGTCGCGGGCAAAAGCTAGTAGTAAGTATATACAGCCACGAGCAAAAGTATTAGGCACCCTACACTAAAGTATTAGGCACCCTACACTAAAGTATTAGGCACCCTACACTAAAGTATTAGGCACCCTACACTAAAGTATTAGGCACCCTACACTAAAGTATTAGGCACCCTACACTAAAGTATTAGGCACCCTACACTAAAGTATTAGGCACCCTACACTAAAGTATTAGGCACCCTACACTAAAGTATTAGGCACCCTACACTAAAGTATTAGGCACCCTACACTAAAGTATTAGGCACCCTACACTAAAGTATTAGGCACCCTACACTAAAGTATTAGGCACCCTACACTAAAGTATTAGGCACCCTACACTAAAGTATTAGGCACCCTACACTAAAGTATTAGGCACCCTACACTAAAGTATTAGGCACCCTACACTAAAGTATTAGGCACCCTACACTAAAGTATTAGGCACCCTACACTAAAGCTGGTAGTAAGTATATACAGCCACGAGCAAAAGTATTAGGCACCCTACACTAAAGCTAGTAGTAAGTGTATACAGCCACGAGCAAAAGTATTAGGCACCCTACACTAAAGTATTAGGCACCCTACACTAAAGTATTAGGCACCCTACACTAAAGCAAGTTTTAGGGTGTCTCAGCAAGTGGCAAGTGTAAATAAAACTGCATTTATGATTATAAATATTTATTTAATTATAACAATTAATGTTTTGTAGGTCTACCTTTTGATTTTATCACCGCAGCCACCCTTCTCGGCATTGACTCTACAAGTCTAAAACATTTTTCTCGTGATATCTTTTTCCATTCATGCTGTAATGCCGCCAGTAGATTTTTTTCATCAGGATTGAAAAAAAAAGTTAAAAAAAAAATATACCTACAAACAGTTCAAATTGTTTTAAACAAGTGTTTTTTTGTTCTTCTAGTTGAGTGCATTATTTCAAAGTAATTCGACCTATAATGTTTCCATTTCTAGACTTTTGAAATCCGCCTGGATAGTAAATTAAATATTTACAAAAAACGATTAATAACGGTCACTCCATTAAGTTCGGAGGTATGGTCTCATCATAACTAACAAAACGAGCCCAAACTCGGCACACCTAGTTCTACTCTTCGAGCCATTCCAGTAGCAGTCACTGAAGTACACCTTCAGGTCCCTCTATCAAGTCCGGAGGTAAGGTCTCATCATAACTAACAAAACGAGCCCAAACTCGGCACACCTAGTTCTACTCGTCGAGCAATTCCAGTAGCAGTCACTGAAGTACACCTTCAGGTCCCTCTATCAAGTCCGGAGGTAAGGTCTCATCATAACTAACAAAACGAGCCCAAACTCGACACACCTTGTTCTACTCCTGGAGCAGTTCCAGTAGCAGTTACCGTAGTACACCTTCAGGTGACTCTGTCAAGTCCGGAGGTAAGGTCTCATCATAACTAAAAAAACGAGCCCAAACTCGGCACACCTAGTTCTATTCTTCGAGCGATTCCAGTAGCAGTCACCGAAGTACACCTTCAGGTCAGCTACCGAAATCAGGCGATACAGTGTCCACTCAACACGGCGACCGAGCGCGGACTGACTGAGGTTCCATTTGAAATGTTTGTGCAATAAATCAAGACAGACCAAAAATAAAATAACCCTGTAGGTATTCATCCGTAATAGCAAAATATGTGAAAAAATTAGTTCCGGTTTTTATTTTTTGCTGCGAATATTTGCGACATTTTGATGATTTTTTTTTCCTAATATTTGGAATTGAATATGTCTACCTGCTTACAGTATTTTTAGAAATCTTAAAATATGTTTATAATAGAACAAAAAATGTACCTAAACTCAACCCGATATTGTAAATTTTGTGGAACATGGCATCGGAAGATCGTTTTTACTATATAAAAAACAATAATTTTCAAAAAAAAATTACGATTATTTGAAGATGAAGAACCGATCTATAAGTGTTAGTTATTAGTTTTATTTGATTTGGTTTAGTTTTGTCACAAAATGTACCGAAAACAGCACAATTTAGCCCGAATTGCAAACGCACCCTTAAATGAGGGGAATAACCACTATTATAGTCCATTGAATTACTTTCTTTCGACAGCCGACATTAGGGACTTTCCTAACGGAACGTTACCGGCGGGTAATGACTTATGCATTCTATAAATACGAGTGCCTATATTTCTAATATTTCATTTCATTTTTTTGAGGTGTTATTAACCTCAAAAAAATGTCAACTCCAGGATAAATCGGGGCTATACGGCTAAGTATCTGCAATTATACGAAATTTGATCGCGTTATACTTACATAACCATTCTATAACTCAATTCTTTCTTCATAATTTCATAAAACTAACATACTGACCTGTACTTTAATGCTGTTTCGTTTTTGACGTGACAACGTCTAATAAATCGATGAACGCCGGCTGCACGCACGAAAAAGGATGACTCATTGTAATGTTACGATCATTTCATCAATGTTTTGTTTTGACGTTTTTGTCACGTTAAACTATCGTCCGTAAACCGACTTTACAGACAACCATTTTTTTTTTATTACAGTTTTAAAGTTGACAGGATAAGTACTTTTAGGGTTACATACCTCAAAAGTTAAAAAAGGAACCCTTATAAGATCACTCTCTTGTCCGTCTGTTTGTCCGTGTGTCACCACCGATTTTCTCAGGAACGGGTAGACCTAGCTAAGTTGAAATTTATACCAGATACTGAGGTATATAGTTCCTATTAAGTGTATACAAATCATGGTTTTGATAAAAAGATATGGGCAAATTTAGATTTTCGCGAAAACTTGTAAGTATATTTACCTTAATTTTTTACCATGTACCATTACAGTACGATATAGGTTTGGGTCTAAAACCTATATGGTAGTTCCCGTTGACCTAGAATTCTCGAAATTTGGAAAAAGCAAGGTCTTACAGCACAAATAAAGGAAAAATTCCAAAAAATAAAAAAAAGTTGAAAATTAAAGGGTGTCCCCCATACATGACATGCATAGTTGACGCCTGCCACCAATAAAAATCATACCAATTTTATTATGGCGGTATAATGGGTCGGTACGGAACCCTCGGCCTCTTGATCGGCGTTTTTTGTAATACTTAGTCACATTCATATAAACACGACACTTCATCATAGTTGTTAAGTTGGCAATATCTTATCTCCATATCTGTTCATCACAAATACTGAGTGAGCGGACAACTTCGAAAAAAGCAATAGGCGAACTCACGTTCCATTTCATGCCGTATTATTTTGTATCGAATTATACGGAATGATCATGGATACAATACACCGTCCGATTATACATATTTTTTATCCAACTATACGATCTGGCAGCCCTGGACTGTAGACTTGAGTATATGGTTTTAATTTTTAACTCGATACCTCCACGCGTTCCCGAGATAATGAGCCTTGACAGACAGACAGATGGACAACAAAGTGATCCTATAAGGGTTCCCTAAAACGGCTGCCCAAAGTAACTGTTCCACGCGGACGAAGTCGCGGGCAAAAGTTAGTTGTTTTATACAATGCTTAAAACTTGTTTTAATCTGATAAAAACACGGTTTAAATTCAAACTGTTTTAAAACAACTTGTTTAAATCTTAGGTAATCATGCCAACCCTGTTACTGATCCAGTGTCTACGGATATTTTTCTTTAAAATGGATCAAATGTGTTCAATTGGTTTGAGGTCTGGTGATTGTGGTAGCCAGTCCAAAAGATCAATTTGATTTTGAGCCAATCACGTCATGGTGTGCGCGGAGTTGTGGCAAGTGGCGTTGTCTTGCTGAAATTTTACTTTGTCGGTGTTTGTACAACAATAATTAACAATGTGAAACATCGAAATTATTTTGTACAAGTAATATTCATAAAATAACAGATTACGACAGGAACTAAATATGGCATAGTGACAAAAATACATATAGATTGTATATACATTTATGTATATCTATACCATCGTATAGCGTGGCGAACTGGCGACGCGTCGACATGCGTCGCCACGCCAACAATCGGTTTTACCCGCGGCTATAGATGTTTGACCTCAAAAAATGCGTTATCGACGGCGCTAGTGCTGTTTCCAGAACTTAAGTATATTTTTTAAGTACCTACCGTTGATTCGCCCCTCAAACAACACCATTTCACCCACTCCGTCAGCAGCAATGCAACCCCAGATCATGATTGAGCCTCCAGTGTGTTTAACAGTGGGAGCCACACATTCGGGGTTGTATTCTTCACCAGGCCTTCGCCTGACATAAGTCACACCGGGTGTTCCATATGCCATAAGAGAAAAAGTCATTAGGTAGTGATTTTAAAAACTGATGTGTTTTAATATTGTACCTACATAAAGGATATAACAGTAAGTACCTAAAAGTTAGACTCGTCTGACAAAAGTTATCTACTTTGGACCAATCCCTGTTTGCGGGCCTACTCCAACCGATTCTTCTTATTGTGTTCTGTCAGCCAAGGCTTTTCTTTCTTGCCTTACACCCTTTTAATCCAGCTTTAAGAAGTCTTCGCCTCCCAGTATAAACACTCACTGTGCTGACTTTGCTTCAGATAAAGCTGCAGCGAGGTCTAAAGCAGTTTTTTTTCGGTCATATATTGTACCGCACAACACGAGCACTTTAGCACACAACGCACTTTATTTCTCGGGCTATTTTACTTGAGACATAGGTACCTTGTTCATGTAAAATCTTAAATTCTTAGCGCTGTTCAGCACTAAGTTCAGATTTTTTTTAATAATTATGGTAGGTACCTGTTAGTAAGTAATCAGAATTGTAATAGCAATGATTGCGTAAGACGTGTATCACACACTAAAATTCGTAACGCAGAAAAATATTTTCTTTTGTTTTTCTTTCCGCGATTTCAGTGTTGGTCCCATAGTAAAAGTTGTTCATAATGATGAGTACAATAATAATAATAATATAATATATCCTGGGGCAACTCACACACGGTCATCCGATCCCAAACTAGGCAGAGCCTGTACTATGGCAACCAGACAACTGATAAACATACTTATATATTTCTAAATACATACATATTATACACAAATTACACCCAGACACAGAACAAATGATCATGCTCATAACACAAAGATTTGTCCTGGGTGGGAATCGAACCCACGACCTCCGGTTAAGCAGTCAGGGTCACTAACCAATCGACCAACAGGCCAGTCAGATGACAATGACCCCTTAAAAATGTATTGCGTTTGTTACACGTTGTATAGATGGAGTGAGCAGGTGACAATCTGGTACCCAAGATATGGCTTTAGGGGCCGAAGTTGCGAAGTGAGAAGATGGGAAGATGAATTGAACTGAACTTAGGTCGTTTTTGGCTAAGAGTGGTGGAAGATCGAAACCGAGCATAGAGGCATATTGTGATTGTACAGAATTGATTAATGGGTAAATTATAATAATGTACGAAAGTTCGGAGATACAAGGCTAGCAGATATGAATCCTTATCCGCAAAACTGTCGATACTATTACTACAGACAAATAACAGTTAAATATGCATATGCAAATAAACAAGAAAGTTTTGCCTGAAGACCCAGTTGGTTAAGTAACTTTATTAAAGTTAATGTTAGATCATACCTGTTTTTAGTGGCAAAAAGCGCTACATCTACGCCAGAGGTACCTATCGAGTTTGATTTAAATTTCCGTTTTCGAGCATAGGTGTCAGTCACAACATACATTATCATCGCCATAACAGACAATCAACCGTAGCTCACAACTTGACATATCCTTGAGCATGTTAGCTCATCAAACACTACTATTTGCACTCACATACTAAGTACTGTACTCTGCACAGGGCTCACTTCAGTGTGTTATGTAAAGCAGCTCACTAAACATGCATCCGACACAGCTGTCAATTCTGCTGACTCTACTAGCCCTGTTTTCGTGTTGTGACAGTGTCCATGTGTACTCAAGTTTCTGGGCACCGCTGTTTGACAGACGCATTCTCAATTACCGTGTGGATGCTAACTTTTATCCCGACCATGCTAAAGGTGGAAGAGAACAGTATGCTAGGAATTATGGATACAGAGGAGAGAAGCTTATTGCAGATTTGGGGAATGGAAAAGGTCCAGCTGATGTGTCTCGAGATGTCAAGGTAAGCTGATACTAGCTAGAGTAGGCAGCATGAATGTATCATTGTTTCAGACTTGGAAGTTGCTATTGTCATTCAAAATTACCTATAATAGGTCTCTGTTGTACACAGAAATGACTCAAAACAAGCCTGAGCCTGCCTGAGAGAGAATGTTAAGTGCCTAGTAGGTAATAACTTACAATTAAGTGTGTTCGTTTTCATTTTGTTTTCTATCCTCAGATGTATGGAGATGTGAAGTTTTACTACACATAAGAATAAGAAGTTAACTTCCTCTTATGTGTTATTTATTGCTTACTTTACAAAGTTTCTTCAATGGATTTTATGAACCATATGTAACCGTTTTGTAATACTACTAACATTAAACTAAGTATTAAATGTAATGAAATAAAACTATTAAAAGTTTAGAGCTTATAAAATATTTATTACATCCTTACCTATCTTATCAATAAGTTATACCTATATTCGCCTCTTCTGCGTGCTGATGTAGAGCACATTGTTCCCACGGATGAATGCATCGCCATATTTGTTTTTGAGCTGTCCATTCACATACTCTTCAGTCTGTTCAAGCGCTATGTTCATGTAGCCATCTAGACACGCCAACACACCTGGAAGCATGGAAGGTAAAGTTAAACAAGTGAAATATACCAATTTCTCTTTTCTACCTTTGTATGGACTTAAAGAGGAAAGCTTTTATACATTGGAGATAGTAAAATTTATTTCAACTAAGATAACCCTCAGACCTTCTTATTAGTTCCATGTGATTCTTTAAGCAACAACACACAAGGTGCGGTTTGAATCGTCTTCATAAATACTAAACCTAACCTACAAAATTAATTCTAACTAACAAACATTGTTTTCATGATTATCTCACTGCTTCCATATGTCTGTGGACAACAAATAATGTTAACTGCGTGTTTCTGATGTCATGTCGAAGATCGCGGGAGCTCAAGGTAAAGAGTAAATAAACAAATGATCGTAACCTCTATAGTCGACGCCGCTGTTCAGTTTCACGACGACGGGGCGCCCGTGAATCTGCTGGATGAATGACGACAGAGCTTCTTTGCGACTCATTGTGCTTAACAAATTATGTTGAAAATATCTGAATTACGCTAATTAATTACAACAAGAAATCGTGTATCATTCACCGATAGCTACATACAAGCAAAACTCAACGATAGTGATGACAGCTGTCAAAGTCATTTGGAAAGTTTTGTTGCTATTTCGTTTAGTTTCGCGCTTCCAGGGAAGGTCTGACTTAAAAGTTATAAATTTAATACTTGAAATATAAATTACTTTCATAAATAGGAAGATAAAATTAAGCAATGTATATATTATTTTTCTATTACTATACTATTGTAAAGTAGAAGTTTAACTATGTCCACCGTGTTAGTTCCTTTTGCAAAGAAACTAAACGCCTTTTCCAGGGAAATATCCATGATCAGAAAAAAAAAACCCGTTATTGGGAAAAAGGAAGGAAAATCACAAATGATCATGACTGTAATTCATTCTATATGTGGTCCGTCTTACTATTCAGGTATTTGTAGCGTAATATTATAAAACGAACATGTTAGTGCCTATGTAAGCTCTTATGATGAGAGCATTGAGAGCTGTTACAGAGAGGACCTGAGGCTTGTTCCTACTGCAGGGATTTTCTAAACAGAGTTTATTATAATGTGGGAGGAACATTGGGAGACGAAAGTTAGCAGTGGAGGTCTCTACTCAATAAATTCAAGAGATTCTTCCTTAAAAATATATTTATTAATACAGCAATACACACTTACACCTAGTTACAACAAGTTTACGTTTTCTCTTTGGGCTCGAGGCTAGTCCAAATGAAGCCACTGTAGTTGTTGACCTCGTTGTCAGTGAGGGGGTACGGACTGTTGCTGGCCTTGTAGTAGTCTGAAGGGGCATGCATCACAAACTCCATCACTTCCAGTTTACGTGGCAGCTCTTCTTCAGGACCTATAATATCAACACATTCAGTTAATTCAATATTTATATAATATTCTCTCCAAATCTTAACCTTACAATAATACCTAGTAAATAGCTCTCAAGTAGAACTTCTTATCATAATATCTGTTTGATTTAGTCATGGTGCTGTGACATCAAATAATGCATTTTCTATCATTTCACCAAAACATGAATAATCCTATTCTTATTTTTTGTCGCTTACAAATACACATAGATGCAAATATAGTAAGACAGGTTATAGTACAAAGGAAATCTTAATCCATTATTGGGTTCAATCTTTCATGTTTTCATGTAACATGAAAACAGGCTTTGAATGAAGTGTAAAGACTTCAATATGAGAGCATAGACCTATGATGTAAGTGGCAGGATCGAAGCACTGCTCGGGCGGAGGGCTGGCCTTAGTGGGCAGCAGCCAGGTGACGACGGCGCTCTTCTCGCAGTACTGGTCGGTCATGAAGCCGCGGATCTGCGCGTAGAATGTGCCGCCGTCCACGTCCGTCATCGACACGATGTCGCCCACCTGCATGTAGTTGCCCTTGTAAAAGATCGAGTCGCTCGTAACCACCGTCGCCGTGGCTGTCGGCGCCTTCAGCGGCTGGCGCTTGAATATGCTGCGCCGGCCGCGACCACGCGCCGCGGGGCCTTTGGAAGGCGCGGGCGCTGGCGTTTTAGCTTTATACCGCGTTGAACGAGTACTCTTCAAAGTGCCCT